>BHDV01069855.1:231352-252343 GCA_005406045.1 Adoxophyes honmai | reverse complement strand
ACAGACGGACGGACAGACAGACAGACAGCGAAGTCTCAGTAATAGGGTCCCGTTTTTACCCTTTGGGTACGGAACCCTAAAAATATCTTCTAACTGATGATGCGAAACGGCTCATTCAAGTTTTTTATTTTTATTTAACAATACTATTCGCCGTTGTCGCTTCAAGCGTGGAGTTGCCTCTCCAGGGACGCCATGTTCGCCATCAATATTCAGGTTTGCTATGTCGCGCAGGTGGCGACGAGCGTCGCGTCGCCCGCGCCGGCGCCCGCGCCGAGCGCGCTGTTCAAGCCGGCGCCCAGCGTGCCGCGGCACATCAGCCAGCAAGCGGCCCACGGTAAGACTGCTCCATCCGTGCAAGACAACGGTATCCCTATTTTTTTAATATGTTACTTGTGTGAAAAATCCGTATCTTTAAATTGAAAAGAGTAATCCTGAACCCGTCTCCACGCTAGTAAAAAAAGAAGCGAGTAGGAAAATGGGTGTGTTGTAGGCGATGGGCTAACAAGCTGTCACTTACCATTTTTATTTGATTCTGTATATTAAATTGCTGATAGGATAGTTTATCCAGACTGAGATATCTATAAGACGTAAGTAAGCTGCTAAATTATCCGCCCGTGTAATTTTATTAATTGATTTCATAAATAGATGCTGAAAAGTAAAGTGGTCACTGTTTTGCCCCTGGAAATATTTCTACAAACAAAAACCAACTTATAAATTATTGTCTTGTGTCACTTCAATTACAAAAGACTTCTGGGTAGGTTCTGGTTTAATAATCATTAAATAAATCTGTTTCAGACAAAGCGTTACCTAAAGCGATGGTGAAACCGAACATTTTAACGCACGTAATCGAGGGCTACGTGATACAGGAGGCCGGCGAGCCCTTCGCTGTGAGTGTCGCGCTGTTCTGCGGACCATACCTTGTTGCATTTGTTAGGGCAGAGTTAATATTTAGAGCTGTGATAGAATAATGTTTTTCACCCGAAGGTCAACCGGCCGTTGAGAGAGTGGGCCGACAAGGAGGACAAGGAGAACAAGCTACCGGCCAGCGACGAGCCGCCGCGTAAGTCTGCCGCGCGACCTGCCCAGGGCGAAACGAAGCGTTTCAAGATCCTGATCTTCTATGATGATGTATTATGAGACTGGTCAGAGGTGATGATGATGACCCGTGTTTTTTGAACTAAAAAGTCTGCGATCAGCGTCCCCTGGTCGAGAACGTGTCACCTCTTGCCAGTTTAAAATTGTATTCTACGTTTTTTTTATTGGTTAGATTTTTATATTTTGTTTCAATTTCATTTATCAGGCAAGCAGATCATCCGACTGCTGCCTGACCAGGAAAATTATACGGTAGTCCTCGCGGGGCTGAAACGTTAGTAGCGAACAATTAGCCGGACCAGCTTCCACTTGCTTCTCGACTAATACCATAAAATCATCTTTCGATACTGGCTTACGGTTTAATAATCATTCATAACATTCTGAAGGTGGCTAGATGAATCCCCGTAACTTGAACAGACATGCATGTTTAAGAGTGCATTTTTCCATCTAATGAGTTCGTTTCCAAGCCACGGATTCGTTGAGAAATAATTGTAATTAAAGTGGTTTCAGAAACAGTAGATGTTGTGGTAAACGTTTATGTTTATGGGCGTGTTTCTATATTCTTCAATGGGCGCTAAACCGCGAAAAATGGGTTATTGTTTCTGCAAAACATTATTTCTGTGATAATTTTCCTTGGTGCTTAGGTAGTGTTTCTAAAAAATTGTTTCACTGTGAATCCGTGGCTTAACACGTTCCATGTCCCATTGTGACAATGTCACTCGCCTGAATACGAAAACCATTTTCAGTGTATGTGACTTTAAACATTCCATTTTTTAAATACTCGAACAAGGAACGTGTTAATCACTGGAACGCCGAACCGACAAACGTATAACGTATTTGTACCCGTGACTACCTAGTGTCTTCCGTCCCTACGTCTTCATCTGCCGCGAGTTTGTCCCAAGTGAATATTGTATTCATTCAAATTTAGATGCAAATAAAAGTCAACTCCATTTGCGAGTGTTTAGACTACAGAATCGAGACGTTTGTACGGATACAAAAATCGCAGTTCACGGGTGCAAAGAAGTCCCTCCGGCATTTGATAGGACTGGCTCCGGCATTAAGCGTTCCAAGGGTTAGTAGACTTAGTTCTGGGGCTTGAAATGTGTCGTGGTGTGCAGGGAAGAAGCAGATGTTGGAGAGCGGCAGCAGTTTGCCGCGTATCAGCTCGAGCAACGAGGGCGAGGCGGCGGGCGCAGTGAAGGCCGAGCCCGCGGCTTCGGACGCCGCCCCCGCGGCCGCCGCCGTGCCTAACGCCAACAAGTGGACGGTGAGTATAGTAAACTAAAGTAAAAAACTCTTTATTGTACAAACAGATGAATTACAGGTATAGTATCCGGTTCGAAGGACCATTAAATGTTTATAACAACATTAAAAAGTATTAATTTTATTTTATTTTTTAACCTCGATTTTATTAGCCCGCTAATGCCCCAACTAAAAGATCTCGTATTTAACTTACCATGACGCAGTCATGAGATGACACAGTCGATGAAATTCGACAAGTTTAATAGAACCTACGAGTTTTGCGATATTTTGGAATGTAAAAGTATTATAAAAGTAATGAAGTTCAGCAACTTCTATTGAATAATAATTCCGTCAGTGAATGAATACGATGTCCGCAATCAGCTTGATGGCGTTTGACCGTATAAAGCCTAACCAATATTGTGAAGCTTGTCATGGCAGCCTTACTTTTTTTAATTCATTTTTTAGCGTTGCTTCGAACACTCCGTGTTAAGCACTAATTTTACATATAAAATAAAGCTATTTCAAAACATCAAACAAAATAAAAACACACAAAAATGCCATTTAAATTTATCGTTACCAAAGTAACAAATTCTTGGCGGAATCGACAGTCACAAATGTTTTACAACCCGTCCAGGTGGCGGAGGTGTGCGAGTTCATCCGCAGCATCCCAGGCTGCGGGGGCTACGCGGACGAGTTCCTGATGCAGGAGGTGGACGGCGAAGCCCTGCTCCTCATCCGGCCGGAGCACCTGGTGATGGCGCTGTCCATGAAGCTCGGCCCGGCGCTCAAGATAGTCGCCTGCATCGACGCGCTGCGCCCCGAGAGCGAACAGCCGCCGCACGAACACGACTGAGGTTAGTCTTGTGACACCTTGTACAAGTCACACCAATGTACAGTTCTAGAATTTGATAACTGTGCCACTTTGTACCTTTCTACAAGAAGTGTCACTGTGACATACCATACTATCCACTAATCAAAGCAATATGAAACTCATTATGAAAAGGTTCAAAGTGCCACAGGCATTATCAAACCGCGTTTAGAAAGGGATTGAGCTCATAAGTCATTTTCGAACAAATGCATGATTATGACATTGTCAGTGGTAGAGTTTTTAAGCAAATTATACAGCGTTTTTTTATTTATTAGAATTACTTTCTTAAACCTGTAGCGTTTTTAAAGTATTTTAAATATTATTAAATACAATTTTAAAATTTATGTACAATTGGTAAGTGTTGTCATTGATGTATTGTCAAAACTGTCAAAAATGTCACAAATGGAATTTCAAAACAAATGACTGTAGGTATTTACCGAGAATAGAGATTAAATATGCAAATCATATTCAGCTATTAATTCTATTATCGATAAGGGTTTGCACTTATGAAGATAAGAAAGATTGGTTTATGATTATATTTAATAATTTATTAAGTACAATTGTGCTAACGGTACTCTCGAATCCCTATCTAAACGCAGTTTGATAATATCAATGTACTTGACTGTACAGTCATTACATTAGGATTTGCTAAAACGTATTGCAATAATGCATTCTGCACAGGTACCTGTGCCAATCCTAATGCAGTGCCATTGTGCGAGAAAGTCTTTAAGGACCATTGACTAATAAATAAATATAAATATAAATATCTCTGGACAATTTTTACACCAATCATCTAGTCCCAAAGTAGGCAATTTAATGCCTGTGTTATGGGTACTAGACAACGGATAAACATACTTATATATAAATAAACATCCAAGACTCGAAAGCAAACATTCGTATTCATCATACAAACATCTGCCCTGACCGGGGATCGAACCCGGGACCTTAAGCGTCACAGTCAGGTTCTCTAACCGCTGGGCTATCCGGCCGTCCGTCGTAATACTCTGGCGCCCGCCATTTTGCTGTATCTTACTAATATTATAAACGTGAAAGTTTGTGAGTATGGATGGATGGATGTATGGATGGATGTATGGATGGATGGATGTTTGTTACTCCTTCACGCAAAAACTACTGAATGGATTTTAATGACACTTTACAATAATGTAGCTTATACATCAGAATAACACATAGGCTACAAATTGTAATGATATTCTGTGAATTATCCAATATACGACGATAATTCTCAAGTAAGTCGGGTAAAATATACCATTTGCGAGTTTTTGCGTCCGCTGTCAAAACCGTTGAAGTGACGCGCATGCGCGGGGTAAACGTCACGCGTCGCTGAGTGCGCGACCCGAAAGCGGGCAGACGTCGTTGACAGTTGTGGTTGTTTTGCGAATTTTCAAGGTGCTAGCGATTTGTTAAAAAAGCTGTTATATTTGTCAAATGCGATTCAAAAATTATTTGTGTGATAATTTTAATGCCATATATTGGCATATATTCTACGCCACGCAATTCGAAATACTTATTCTGCGCAGACGAAGTCGCGGGTAACAGCTCGTTATTACATATTTACAGAAAAAAATCTTTCATGGTTTATTTAATAACTGTCATTTACTTTTGGAGTGACTTTCGAACCGAAAGCTCGTGTCGTTTATACACAGTTGTGTTTTAAGTCCCTTCATTATGTAGCGATTGTATAAAATACTAAAAGATCCTCTTGCTCCACCATTGTGTAGTAAAAAAAAATCAGTTTTAAGTAGTAGTTTCAGGTAGTACATGTAACCAATACCTGAGTGGACTAACAGCCCGACGGACTCCTACACGAGTTGGTGTTTACCATTCTCTCATTAGTAATATGTAATATGTAAAAGAACCGTCTCACCAACTCCAGTTGTTACTAAATTATTCATATTATTATTTTTTGTTCCAGAAATGCTTTAAGGTGCAGCCAGGGTGAGCAACAATATTGTTTAGTTATAAAATTAAAAAAAGTGTTCATACTTACTATGCCCTAATATTTATCGAAATGTAAATTATCATGTACATACATGTATTCATCTATTTGTTTCAAAATGTTTCAAGGCCACTGGTATTCATTAACTTTGCGTTCTATTTTACTTTATAAAGATCTTTATTATAATAACAGATATGAAGTTGCCTTTTATCTATCGATGACATATTAAAACTATTTAATTTTTAAGGTCGTTTATATCTTGTGTGTAAGTTTTGTGTATGGATTAACAGCCCAGTAAGAATCTGGTCTGGTTCGTTCTTTTCGTGAGCTGCTCTCAGAGTGTTGCGTGCAGGTGGCGCCCGGCGCGGCGGCGCGGGCGGCCCTAGGACGAAATGTCGAAAGTTCCGCCTATTTAGAGTTAAGCAACGTATGTACGTAATGACGCACTTGTCTCTCTTGTTCTGGTCAGCGGGTACGAATATACGCCATTAACTTTTACTAGTCGGCAACAACGACCAACAGCTCTTACAAGCCGGCACAGCCAACTTGGTGCTGCTAAACTACGCCGATAGCGACGAAAAGGACATGGTCGTGATTGAATTGATGCGAATACTAAAAGGGTTTTTAAATTTTAATACATACATACATACATATTCTCACGCCCATATTCCCATGAGGGGTAGACAGAGCACATGAATTCAAAAATCCAGTGCCACGTTTAGCAAATTCAGGGTAACCAGATAGTTAAACGTGATATTGCGGTGACAGGTTGCTAGCCTATCGCCCACAATACACAAACCCGTTCCCAGAGTCGACTCTTACGACACCCACGGGAAGAAAGGGGGAGGTGCTATTCTAACCCGGCACCACACGGGTAAATTTTAATATTGAGGGACAAAGTCTGTATTGAAATTGCTTGAACAATTTCAACTTTGAGGCTGGGTCCTACGCCTTATCTAATTCAATCCGACCACCTGTCCTTTTTTCGGAAACAGTAGATATATGAGCTAAAATTTAATGACGTATTTCTTTTACTCGGTGATCGGCATTATTTCTTCATTGTTCATCTATAAGTTTAATGTTAATGGGAATGTCTAATCATTATTATGTTAGTGACCATTTACTCACGTCAGTGCCGCTGTACCTACATACGCAGCCATATGTGCCGCAACTATACCTCTTAACACAAAAGGCTACATGACAATATTATATTCCTAGTTTTAGCAATAAAAGGCAACAAGCAACAAGGTTCCTTTTGTGTTTCTGGATAGTTACAATACCAAATGTTCGCAAACGTATTCTGAAACGTTGATAAGTAAAACTATCTAGAAATACAAACTCCGTTCTCGCACTGACATGCGTTAATCGTCTTTATGTACTTACTATTTCCATGTATTTCATTTAAACACTGTAAATATTAAAAATAGTTATTATTTGTGAGTCATGTGCTAATTGACTATAAATACGTTTAAGACTCTCAATTTAAAATAATTAAAATTACTTAGCTACTCGCTGGCGGCTCTGAGTTCTATAATGCAGTTTTACCAGTGGTTTCTCAAGTTCATATAATTCTTGAGCATATCTTTGCTCTTATTATTTTAGTCATTGTTAAGGTTTAGGATAGGTAGATGTTAGCATTTTTATTACAAGTGCACTAGATATTTTATAATTAGGAGATTGTTAAAAAAAAACGTATTTGTCTTCTTATTAACGCTAATCAGAATTAACATCATACTCATGAATCGACTTATTATTGGTGCTATTTTGCAAATGCGTGAAAAAAATGAGTGCGAATGATGTTAGGCGAGTTCCCCGAACCCTTTTGCAATAAAACTACCATAAGCACGGCCGCGATGCACGAGCCACAGTTCCACTGCCCCGTTTGGACCTCTAGGTCTACGCTCGCTGCAGTTTTGGCAATCTACTTACGTTTAGAATAATGGGTAACAAAGATTAACTTTTAAGTCGATCCGACATTATTGCTGAAAGAAACAATGTCAGGATGTACATAAAGTGGTGATGTAATATATGAATACCAAAAACAGTTCAGTTGTATGAGTGAGTCGAGAATAAATGAATTATAAAGCAAGCTCACGCTGTGGTATTTGATTGTTTCGTGTTGATGTTTATCTGTTAATGTGATCGGTAATTGAAAGACGTCGACGGGGCATGTGATGGTACCTCAACGTGTCCGCGAGCGGCGGCCCTCCGCAGTCGGCAGTGGGAAGGCCCCCGCGCTCGGAGGCGAGGGCGAGCCGGCGGCGCTCTGCCGCGTTTAGTTTCACGTGTGATGTCAATTGTTCATAAAAAATATTGTTACTACAGATTGAGCACTGCCACGAGGTTAAAACTAGATAGTTTCCCCGGTCGCGTCTGCCAGTTCTCGTCCCGGTGTTTTAAACCGGCGAGACAATTTTTTATAGTGTCATTGATAAGGACGTGACTGCCTAGTTCTGTAAAAGTCCTTAAATCATTGCTCAAAATGTTACTGAAGCCAACCTGTTCGCGACGAAATTAGAAAAATAAACGAAATGAGACTGATAACACTCTTTAATTTACATCACAGTTCTTATTCTCCCGCATGCAGCATAACTATTGGTCAAAAGTGAAAACATTCGTCTGCGTTATTCTCGCGGCGAAACTGTCGCCGTCCTGTCGCAAGGAACATCAGGCTTACCGATTTTATTTCAAGATTTCTACATCTATCGATGTGCACTCACATTATGAGTAGCAATGTTATTCTTGTTTTAGATTTAGCCAAAATATAAAATCCTATGATAAAATGTTGCCTGAATAAGTCGCTCTTACTCACTTTTTTATAAGAGAATTTGATTAACTTACTCGCGAGTACAGACTGTCCTATTCGAAGACTAAATAATTTTCTCGTTTGGTTGTGGTTGAATGTGGCCTAAGTTTCGTTATTGCTTAGGTTGAAAGCAATGAAATACTTACGACTTTATTACGATGAATTGTCCAACGACATCAATTATTATATTAGGTCCTTACCTTTCAAATTGGCGATTTTTCTTTCGTGATTATAACTATCGCAACTTCCATAACGTAAAACACATACCTACATAATTACATAACTCGATAATAATAAGATTGTGTTTAAATCGTGCAAGTTTTGACTGTCATAATCATAAATCCAAAGCATGTTTAGTAAAAGTACAAAAAATATTTTTGGAAATCAAGTTTAATTATGTTTCCGGAATAATGTACGTAATTGGTAGCAATACCAAAATTGAGTCCATAATTTAGATTTTAAGTGTCTTCAAACACAGACATAATGTTTTATAGCGCTAACATTTTTGGTTTTTAAATAAGTGAACAAAAAAATAGTCTGGAAAACGCAATTGTTATGGAAATCTTCATACAAAACGCCAATTTCATAGGTAAAGACCCAAATATTAGTTTAAATTAAAGCCTCCCTAACGCTCTCTTGCCGAAATTCATGCAAATAAAACAAAGGTTTGTCTTCTTCTTTTTAATACGAAACTTAAAACTGCTAAAACAATTTGGAAATCTTATAACTAGATGATTAAATGTAGGTAGAAAACAAACCATTGCTGAAAAGTACCGGTTCCCAACCAGTGGGTCTATGGCAGTATCAGGAGTGGTCTGTGTAAAAGGCTAAAGAAACACACGAGAAAACTAAAATAGGAATACCATTTTGTACCAGTTTTAACAGTAAATCATTCAAAAAGGCTGGGAGCTGATGCCGCAGGTTGCAGATACAATTTGCATCATCCGTACGCGCCCGAGAGCTTTGAGAGAAGACAATGGCATGTCGTAGACATGGGAGCGATTTGATACACACAAGCGCTCCTGATTGGTGGCGTACGACCAGTTAGTGGACGATACACAATTAACATTTACAGTCCACGAAGTACTTTGATGAGCCCACACGGACTCAAATGTTGTGATAAGGTGTGATACGCTGCATTCGTCGATGAGAGTTGCAAGCACAGTACATGAAGATGTGAAGATGTTACAACCTCGAGATAGGTACACTATCTGCCATTTCCTGACTAGTCTAGTTAGACTGCGGCAGATGTAGTCTATCTTATGCTATACTCTTGATGTACCGATTGATCTGATCGAGATAATTCATCGAACAGAAAAGCTGCCTACGTATATTTTTCATGGCAACATAGGTACATACGACACTAAACTTGAGAGATCGATGAAATGATAACGCTGGTTCCTAAAATATTCTTAATAATCGAAATAGTTCACTAATGGCTACAAAGAAGGGTAAGTACAAAACCCAAGAATTACCTCGTCAGTGATATTTATGATACTATAGGAAAAACAAAAGTGCATTAGATAGGTACGGTCAAGGACTTTAATTCATGACATGAGCCACCATAGAATGTTTTCAAAGAAAAAGGTCATTACGATTTCCCTTAATAATCAATAGGATGTTACTGTGACGTTTACTGTGAATTAATTCCATGGTGGCTCATGAATTAAAGTCCTTGACTGTAGGTACGTACTTATACTTACAAATATTTTAAAACTATTTTTTCTTTATAGGCAAGCAATGAGGAACCACATTCATTTTTTCGTTTAGTGAAAATGGATTACTTTCGTACACGTAATTATTTTCAATAGGACTTCGCAATCTTGTGAAGTGAATTCTTCGTATTTACGCACATTTGAATCCCAACCTTGATCATCTACACTTCTCAATTATAAAACTTGTTGTTCAACAATTATGTCGACATTATTTATATTATAATTGTAACTTAGAACCTATTTAAGTAATTATTTTTAAATTTGTTTCGTCCACTTCTGTCTTCACATGATGGCCAACTTCTACTGAAGGATGGTGTACCTACCCGTGTATCTTGCGTGATATCTAATGATTGTGGTTCCTTTTAAACGCGTCTACACTGTATTTCGGATTCTATTTTGATTATAGGACCTTCATATATTTGTTGCTGCCAAATTAGTTGCGAAGAATTTCAAAGTTTAGTTCATGATTATGGCAAGGATCAAAGTAAACAACTGTTTGTCTTTCAAAATGTTCTACTTTCTCAAGTATAATACAAGCTAAAACACGGTAGTTCTTAACGCTATAGGTAGGAACTTAAAACAAAGGGTTCAGGGAATAAACAACAAATGAACCTCCTCAATTCAATGTTATCTCAAAATTATTATGGATTGAGTGAAACTTCGGTCTTTAAATTATTCGCACCTGATTTGGTAAAACAACAAATGTACGAGTCTGTGTATAGAAATATGCATTGTGACTTCAAATAAAGTACTCGTAGATGTTTGGCAAGTTACTCGGCCCGGTCCCGTTGCTAGTATAGTTTAAAAGATACTGTGTTAATAACAATACTTTGCGTCATTAAAAAATGCGTCATCTCATCAAAGACCCGAGATAATTAACTGTTTTGTACATCCGCTATCTACGAAGTAAAAGGGGCAAATTGACATTTAAAAAATCTTTTTTAAATTGTTCTTGAATAATCAAACAATTTTTGGTTTCTTTGAAATCTGATCTAAAGAAATCTTGACAATAAATTCTATTAAACTAGGTACCTACTTGACCAGTATATATAGGTAGGTATATCATCTACATACATACATATAACTTATAGCGTCTAGTAATGAATACATTACTTATTATAAGAATTTGCCCAGAACCAGAGGAACTTGAAATTCATGAATTAAAATCACTAGTCATTCTAAGAAGTAGGTACCTACTTAAGCTTGTGCAAAAAAAAACGGGTGAACGTTGGTAGCTTGCAGAGGCCGGGCCTGGAGTGAGCGCTGCGGGCCGCGGGCCGCGGCCTAGGCGTAGTTGGTGAAGAACGCCTCGGCCGCCGGCGGCTCGTTGTAGCGGTACGACTCCGGCCGCACCTTGCTCAGCGGGGAGGTCCCGGGTCGCGACGGCTTCACTTGCTTCTCAAGCCCCCTCATCTCCGTAATGTCTAAAGTTTTCTGTAAAAATATACACGCATTAAAAACTTATTTACATCTTCCCGTTATCACAAAATGCGGTAGCGTTGAAGCTTGTGCAACTCCCAGTTTGGCTAAATGGCGAGCGTGGCAATGGCAAAGTATTTATGATTTGGTCGAAGTACACTACCTAGATTAATGCATTACCCCGGTTTGGTCGGCGAAGTCGACGGGCCTGCTGGCCGGTAGAGGGCGGATCATCATTTTTGTCTTAGTGAGAGGGAAATTGGGCCCCTTGAAGGAGATCCAGTAAATCGTCTGGCCGCGGTGTTCGTCAGCAGTGAGCGAGTATATGCCGTTTAGATTACTGCAACAAAAGTTCAACGTAAAATGTTACTGAGGAACTTAGTTTTAAATAATCTCCATGGAGTAAAGTTTGTTCCAGCGTCTACCTTTTGTCACATTCTTTGTACCACCACGCGCCACCGTGTTCGACCGCGCACGAGCCGTCCTTCCAATCGTCATTGTCTACATCGTTGCTGGAAAACTTCTGACCGGCGTGGTACGACAGGGAATCACCTGGAAACCGTTAGTCATGCAGTATCTATATTCCTGAATACTTATCAGTCGGGAAGTTAATTGGAATTGTAATGGATTGCGTGTTTACCGGCAGTTCCATAAAATGTCCCGAGTGTGCTTATCCTGTACCCTTCGTACTCGGGTCCGATGGTGAACACGGAGTAGGCGGCGTAGGCCTCATGGCCGTGCTGAGTCTCCAGCTCGATCCTCATCTCGTACAGCTTCTGGTTGGTCAGGTAGTGCAGCTTGTCGAGCCCGAGCCAGAACTCGCCCGCGAGGTTGCCGAAGCCATGCTTGTAATCGGACCAGCTCTTGAAAAAGTCTTGAGACCCATCGAAGCGGTTTTGGAATACCTGAAATTAGGAAACATTATGAAATGTTCTCCGAAGTGCAATCGCAGCCGAATGAACAACATCGTGTAATCATATGACATACAATCGACTCTATCGATTTTAAATGTATCTAAGATACCGGAATACCGCTTCAGTTATGTAATTATTAGTCCTACATTGTACCTACAGGGTGAATTTTTAATCGTGAATCGTGACCTTTTTTTCTAAATCCTTACTTAACTAATAGTTACTTGCACCATAAGTTAACTCAAATAAATGAATTGATTGTTTTATGTAAAAAATATATTTTTGTATTTATTTAACTGAAATTCGTGGACACCCTACATGCGAAGATTAGTTGTCATGAAGTTCAGAGTGAAACATATTCAAACTCTTTGCGATTAGCTGGCTGGATAGTGTTTTGGCATTTGTCAATAACGTAAATGTCAACATTGTAAACATTATCAGAATTTCTTCAAAGAAAATTTAAAGATTTTATTTCATTAAATAAGAAAAAAATGCCACCTAGGTATCCTTATACGACCATACAAAGGTTTGATATGGTGACTATTATTCACTCAGACCAGCAGAGTTGGACAAACGCAACTTTTTCAAGACAAAAAAGATATCCCGTATCTCCAGTACCGAGACGTAATTTGATCATAAGGATGATACAAAACGTTCGTGATTTTGATCAATACAGCATTCCAACGCACGCTCAGGCCCGCGGTCGCCCCCTAGTCCATCCAGATAGGTTGTACAGAAGCATACGACTATTTTTTTTACGTAATCCACAAGAGAATACAAGGGCAGCTACGATGCCTATCAAGTGAGATTTAGTCTAAATGTGTGGACAGGCATTCTCAATAATGCATTAATTGGACCTTAATGGACAAACCTACCTCGAGTTTTTGACCAATGTGATTCCAGATTTGTTGAATGAAGTACCGCTTTATTTGAGTAACTTACATTATCAGCAAGACGGAGCCAATGTTCATTTCCACCGCAGATTTCGCGGCTATTTAGACAGAGAATACCCTGGAATACGTCGGAAACAGTAGTCGAACTGCGTCAAAAAATCATCAGTGCTTTTGAAGCAGTAAGAGCTGTCATGTTTGTGTTAAATAATCCCAGGCGACGGGCGGAACTGTGCCTACAGGTCCAGGGCGAACATTTCGAACATTTGTTTAAATACGTGTAAATAAAACTTGAATTGAATATCTTCTATCTTTTCTTTCTGAACATAAGTCAAATCTTCTAAACGTTAAGTACCTACCTATTGGATAAACTGTAAAATGTGTCATACTAATTAACAGTGATATAAAAACCTTTGCAGGTAGGAAAACGTTGCATTTCTAGTCACGTGGTTAGAGTAGGGTGACCATAGGTGATAATAAGTGTGGATCAACTTTCTATTTTTAAAGATAACTAATTAACAAACATGTTAATTGCGATACCTATAAGAGATTCGTGTTAGTCATCAAAAATATTACCGGAAAACGAGATTACGATTCACGATTAAAAATTCACCCTGTATATGTATCTTATAAGATAAAGGTTCGAAATTGTCGGAGTAACGATACACAATTTTTTTACTTATGTAAATATAAGTACTTAGTATTTTTTTATTTCACACTCATCTGGTCTGATTATCACCGGTTTTTGTCCATTAAGTAAATGAAGCATTTGCGTCCGTCTCTTTAAAGTTTCCACCTTTGCCACTAGATACTATTGAATCATGTTTATCCCGTTGAATCTAGGTAACGTAGCTACAGGCTCCTCTTGTTTACTCACAGTCCAACCGCCGCCGGCGGTGGTAAGGTCGCAGAGCACGTAGAACGGCTCCATGTCGTCAGGCTTGATCTTGTAGATGCCAGAGACGTTGAAGCCCTGCATCTGGATCTCGTGGCAGTCCGTGGGGTAGCGCTCCGAGCGGTCCACGCGGTTCGACCTGCCCCCGCTACTGTTGCAACATTTAGGGTGCGGCTCCATTGAGGCGAAGACGAGCGGAGCGGAGAGGAGACGTGTGGGGATGTAATATGATTGGTCGATCCTCACACGTCTCCTCTCCGCTCCGCTCGTCTCCGCCTCAATGGAGCGGCACCCTTAAACTCCCACTATTCGATGGCTGTTATAAAGGTCTATCACTCAAAGGTCTATCTCAGGATCAATTCGGCTTCATATCTTTTTTGACCACTTTATTAAATCGTCCACAATACTATGTCATCAGCCTGCAATTCCTAAATTGTCACCTTCCTAGCTCGCACGATTTCTAATATCGTCAATATCCCATTTTAGTAGTATAATTACGAATGTAAATGAATTCATATAGTCTACCACCTAAGAAAGCGGATGAGATATATATATAGGAATGCTGGCGAATCGGAACAGTAGACCAAATGCGAATGAGAACGACTTAAGAAGGTAAAGAAATGTAACCGTGGCCGAAGTGATCCTGAGCCTTCTCGTCTGGGGCAAAATGGTTCTTGAATTAATTCAAATTTTGAGTCTAAGTAACGAATAATTTTTCAATGTTAGGTTACGTTGATACAGAACGTAAGTAAATACAAAAATTGGATTACTTAAGTATTGTGGGATATCCCTATTTAGATCTGTCACGGTAAACGTGACTCAACACTTAGGTACTTTTTTTCTTTGACGTTTGGTTTGTAGGCGCGTGAATGTTTTTCATTGTTTTGTTTAGGTACTGCTAACTTTCCAATAAATAATTAGTTAAAAAAGTTAAAAGTCTGGCTTATTAGTAACTAAGTTACTTTAAAAAAGCCTTAAAAACAGAAAAGGAGTGTAGTCGCATTCGACCATCTAAAGACTATCGTCAACCAACATGATGAATAGGTAGGTACGATAAAGAAAAAGAGAACCCTAGATGTACTTAAAGGAAATAACCTGATGTTCTACAGCTTATTTCCATACGCTTTGCTTTTCACTTTTATTGCCATTTAATTAAAACTAGAATTAGAATATGAGTGAATGTGAGTGAAGCGAGAGAAGTATGTCAGAATAGATGCGAATGGCGCTCTGTTGTCTCTGCCTACCCCGCAGGGAATAAGGCGTGACGGTTATGTATGTATGTATGTAGAATTAGAATATAGGTGCATGTATGGTAATTATTGGTCATGAATCATGATACTTGCCTGCAGTCACACTTCTTCGGCTTCTGCTCCTGCAGGGTGCGTCTGAACTCAGCAATGAGGCTCAGCGCTTCCATTGAATTTGGTAGCCCTTCCGTCCTGCGACCAAATTGCTACTCGGTTATTCTATTCTGTCATTCATTGCATACTGGACAGCACCAACTCATAGCCTCACACGAACACGTGAGAAGCAGTTAGGTAAGCCAACCCCCTCTAATGTTGTTAATAAGAAAACATCGAATTCAGTAGAATTCAGTTTTAGTAAAGGTTATACTCATGATATTTCTATATCTATTGGGCGCCGAGTTTTTTTATGTAATATTTCAGTAGCGCCCTTATCGTCGAATAATGGAACTTCTTCTACAAACGTTACCTATATCAACTTTAACCTTTTGACCGCCAAAGACGCCATATCACGTCATCGCAAGTCAGTGCCCGTGACGCCACGACGTTAAATGGTGCGTCGAAGTTATTGCGAAAGAACTGAAATATAAAACGCTGCAACATTTTTTCTAGGTTTACTTTATTTATAGGTAGTGTAAGTTATTTTATACCTAATTTAAATAAAATAATACAGCACCATTCGAAAAAAAACAAGCATTATCTAAGAGCCGACTCACGTCTTTGGCGTTGGGAGCACAGCGTTTCACTTCGCGCCTTGGCGGTCAAAAGGTTAAAAAGGGTATTTCATGCCGCCAAACAAAGTCTCGAGTTGCATAAATACAACTTCCAACTTTTTCCCTGCGGAGTTGCGGACTTCAGTCTTCGGGCACAACATCTGCCTGGAGACAGATTCTATTGGAGTCTTTCCCCATAATTCAGACCAAAATTTGGAAAAACATTCGATTAGGTATGATTTTCAGCAGAATGGTAACGCCGAACCAAGTTTTGTGAGGTAAGTTTCGAAAATACTGTTTTTGATATTCATTAAGTATAACCTACTGAACCGTGAAATTATGAGCACTTTGACCTGACCACCAAAATGTTTCCACTACTTTTCATCGTCAGGGGCCATCCATAAAGTACGTCACAGTTTCAGGAGAGGCTTAGGGTCTAAAACTCCCTATTTTTTGTGATGCACTTTATGGATGGACTGGCCGCTCATCCCTTACTTGGCGCTGGAGCGCGTGTGCTGGCGGTTCTTGACCTCGTTGATGGTGGTGACGATGGCCTCGACGCCCGACAGCACGCTCTTGATGTTCCCCTCCAGGAACGTCAGCCGCGCGTCCAGGGCTGCGTCTATGTGCGGCTCGCGGCCGTCCACTGAAGGCAAACATCTATATTAGTGAAGTAAAACACAAATAAATGAATTTATAAAATCATACGAAATTGCCAAATTTCCAACTGTCTGTCTCTCCGATCTATTCATCACCAGGCTGTATCTAAATAGACGCCTAGCACGTATAATCGAAAAAATGGCTAAATTCCATCTAAGAATGTTGTCGCACTAAACGTAATTTCTTAAGTAGATATTTTTGATTTGTCCAGCAATGCAAGTCACTATTGTAAAATAAGTTCTGCTGTGGGTCATTAATCGATCGGTATTAAGTATGTATCATTTTGTATTTTGTCATAATAGCAAACAAAATTTTCACTAAAATGTACTTCTTTACAAATTTCTCAATCAAAAATCAGAGACCACTATAAAATATGACCGAAATGAAGTTCCAAGGAGGTAGGTAGCTGAGAACTAAAACTTTGTTTTCAAAGCAAAACTGCCATGAGACTCGGATCTCACACTTAGAGATACACCATTGTCAGCGCTAAACAAAGAATCATATTCAAAGAATCAAGGACCAAGAGGACTAAGTACGAAGCTGAGAAAAATTAGGGATGCTAGCTAACCCGATTCGGCGGCGAGACCCGCGTGCGACACTTTCTCAACCATCGACTTCATGGCGCTCAGGTCGCCCTTCATGCTCTCCAGCACGGCCTCCAGCTTGTCCGTCGCGCCCTGGCTGCGAACTGTCTTCATTATTTCCGTCAAATATTTCAGGATACTGTTCGTCTTTTCGTGAACCTCAATATCCAATCTATTAAGTCTGAAGTCGATGCTGTCCACTTTTTTCAAATACTTTTCGCTGGACGTGATGCTCTCCATCAGCTTGTCGATGACAGCCTCGTTGTCGGAGCCGGCTGATTGCACTACCCTGGTCACGTTCTCCCTTTTCCTGGTGGCCATCATGGCATCATTCAGTTCCGCTTCGTATTCCTTCTTCCAAAGCGCCTTGTCCTGGTAATCATTCTTCCGCCTGGTTTTTTTCTCTTTAGCCGCCGAGGCGCTCACTATGGCCATGACCGCGAAAGCTATCTGGATTAGCCCGAGGTGTCCAACCATTTCGAGATGCGAACCGGAGGTGCGATCGAACGAGACTGACTCTGTTCCACGCGCTCAGTTTACAAACACTGGAGCGCAAAATAAAAATATTGAATGCGGAATGTTTCACCGTGAAACTGTAAATCAGCGATTCTCACAACTTATTTCTCGTCTCGCTTTGTTATACGATACATAAAACAAAACAAAAATAAGAGAGCTGTATTCCCATATCTTTAAGTAGGTAGTTATGGGTAGTAAGATACTTTATATTCTTCCTTCTTTGCAGTACAAGATCTGACCGCACTACATTACGATTGACCTACGGCGTCAACATGAGGACCCGATTGACTTTAGAGGACTTACTTTGGCGATAGAGACTGAGTAATACGGAGTGAATCTATAAATTGGTACGTACCTACCTATATCAAAACAAAACGTAAGCTTTTCTAATTTGATATTCATTCGAGTACTTATTTATGTATAATAGATTTTTACTATTCTTCATGTATAAATTTATGAAAGTAGTTTTATTTTCTTGTACTTACTATCAATATTATCATTTATCAATTTTATTATTGTACTTCGCCCTCATGATCCTCAGAATCTTCGAAATCATTTGCAGTCTGCAATATTTAATTGTTAACCAGGTTACAGCCCTCGGCATCTAACTTGGCAATATTTGAGTAGTGGGGGTAAGTCCGCGTATCACGTTCATAATAAAATACGCGAACTTAGGTATGTAGGCGTTAATTACCTGCTTTAATTGCTTTTTAGGAACCTAGTGAACTGTAATTAAATAATGCGATAGGTCTGGTACAAACTTAGTAAAGGAGGTCGGGTAATTGTTCATAAACTGTCATATTTCTTTTAACCGGGTGTGTAATATTAAATGTAATCCATGTAAAGTATCTAACTAAACTATACCTATACATATAGAGGTGTGAGATCTTATTAATGTGGGGTCAGATAATTTAGTTCTTCGACACTGTGACAAATGTGCAGGCCATATTCGGTCTAATGTTTAGTCTGCTTATATTCATACCTTTACCTACCTATCCGTTTATTTATTTCGTCGCCAACTTGTTTCACAGCTATTAAAACGATGAGGCGGGGAACAAATTTCGTATATGTACATTAGCCTAATAAAGTAAGGTTAATTAAGGTAAGAATCTCGGAATTTCGAGATACCCGGCTGGAAGTTCTGTAAATACTTGCATATTGAGTCCCTTAAAGTTGTCTCAAAACCTACATATTCTAGGGTGTGAGCGACTATTAAATTTCAAGGTCAAAAGTCACAAAAATCGGTTTTTTGTGCTTGATTTGTAAATATCTCATTTCCTATGGGTTTTTGCTATTTGTGTTTCTTATCAATATTGTAGAATACAAAATTTTCTACAAGTTTTGTATTTTTTTTTTTTTATACGGTGAACCGATTTCGGGATAGAGGGCGGAGAGCGCACGGTCACAGCATCACTTAAGGCCTTGGGTACTTCGATGGCCAAACCGACACAGATATTGTAAAACTTCAAAATGCTGCAGAAGTTGATGGTCGGGGGCACGGCCGTGCCCCCACCAAGTCGAGCGCGAAGCAAGCACTGCCGTACCATCCTTTACTGGATCCATTTCGCCGCGTTTTCAGGCACCTATTTGATCACTTCTGGATAAGACCAGAACGCTGAAATTTTTGTCATCTAGTAAGCTATAATTACATACTTAAAATCCAAAATTTCAAGTCAGCAGGTCATTTAGTTCCGAAGTTAAACGAAAGCAAAGTTTCACATTTTCGACACTCACTCACTCACTCATGATCATCAAAATAGAACTAGTACCTACTTCCCATAAACTCACAAAGCTGAAATTTGGTACAGAATTAGGGATTAATGACTACATAAAGGGAAAAATATAAAAACTGGGATAATTGAAGATCTGGAGTACCTGGTGACCCTGATGAGAAAGCACTAGAGCCCAACCAAACTACTGTTGAAATCCACATACCTCCTTTACAAAAAATATTCAACTTAGTGGGTCACCTCATTTTACGTCAAAAATCGAAAACCAGCTGGTCTGGTACATAGAAAAAAAATGCAAAAATCCAGCGTAGAGGTACACATTTCTTAATTTACGGCAAAAAACGAAGACAGTCTGCTGACTGTCATCTGGCTTTGGGTTGGCTGCTGCCAACCCAAAGCCAGATTGATTTAATTAATCAAATATTTATAATCATTGATCTATCGATAGTTCATCAAGTATATAATGGCGCGTTTCCGATCGGAGACCGGTCGACCTAAAGTGATGTTATGACCGCGCGCTCTCCGCCCTCTATCTCGAAATCGGTTCACCGTATAAAAAAACTTGTAGAGAATTTTGTATTCTCCAATATCGATAAGGAACACAAAGAGCAAAAACCCATAGGAAATGAGATATTTACAAAAGAAGCACAAAAAACCGATTTTTGTGACTTTTGACCTTGAAATTTAATAGCCGCTCACACCCTAGAATATGTAGGTTTTGAGACAACTTTTAGGGCCTCAATATGCAAATATTTACAAAACTTCCAGCTGGGTATCTCGAATTCCGAGGTGATTTCCTAACCTTATTAGACTACATAATATCTTTAACTAACATTTACTTATACCACGCTAACTCTCTGCATTGGACTAATTTGATAATAACACTATAACCTCCTGACTCCCGTACACATATCGACGCCTGCAAGGCGAAATGGGATAAACGCAGTGGCGTAGCTAGCATGGGTAACACCCGAGATATTGTAGGAGGCAGCCCCCCCTCTCCCCCCCTAGAATTCGATAGAAACGGTTAAAATAAAATATATTTTTTTTACCTTTTATAATTTTTCATTGACTACTAAAGTTCACAGCCGGCGGGCGGACCGCCCCCCCCCCCTAGCTACGCCACTGGATAAGGGACAGTTTTTTAATATTCTTAGTTACCTACATCATACGTCACTCTTGTATTTCCGTATTGTATTGTAAGTATTAATGGGGTCGGCAGAGCACACGAAACGCTTTTTAAACAAAGCCTTGACTATACCACGATTAGTGGTCACTTCTAGCATTTTTTTTAATTAGTCGGGTATAATACTGACAGTCAGCTAGCTTGTCGCCACGACAGACGACAGGCCAGCAAACTATCACTATTATAACTCTTTCTGCTTTAAACCTTAAATTATGCTAAAAGTGGCTGCAAAGCGTGAAATTTTTTGTCTATGTACCTTAACGTGTTTCTTTAGTCGCCTCTTACAACATCCACGGAAGAAATGGAGGGATGTTATTCTAAACCCGACTTCACACGGAAAATAGATAGGTATGTATATACATATTTAGTGCAAAACAGGTTTTTCTTAATTTGCTGAAAATTAAATTGAGACTAAAAATTACGCCTTAATATCCCATTTCGCGTTTCAAGCGCATTTTCAGAAGCTTTCTTATTTGGATTCATAATTGTTTTTCATTATTGTTTGACTTTAGCAACTTCTGAACGGAGGTCTCGGCTAGTTTACGCACCCCCCCCCCCCCCCC
>BHDV01069855.1:180549-219674 GCA_005406045.1 Adoxophyes honmai | reverse complement strand
ATTCGTTCATAAGACAAAGCGAGTCAAGTATATACGTCCAGGTGGGTCTTAATAGGCTGTTTCTAAGTCTTTCATTATTCTGAGAAAATGACAAAATTACTATGTGAGTGACGCTGTAATAGCCGTGGACGCAATGTCACTTTAAAAAATTAAAACCCCAGGGCATGTATTGTATCTAACAAATCCTTGCTTTGCATAGTTTGAAGAGAAGTTAAGTAAGTATTTCGCTCATGTTTAAACAAGTGTTACCGCTTAAGTAGTTACGCTGCTGTCTAGAATCTGATATGACCATTTCATTACGTCTCCTGATATAAAATAGTATGTTCCCAAGCACCAACTTCGACCTCTGCGCTCTGCATTTACCGCTTCTTTCATTACAGTTTTAAAAAAGACAGTGACGTATGGTTTTAGCCCGATATGTTTACCGATTCAACAACCTAGTTTGTTTCATGTTGCGACATTGGTGTTCCAGGGTCTTGTGGGTTTGGTGACGGGCGGCGCCTCCGGGCTGGGGCTGGCCACGGCCGAGCAGCTGCTCAAGCAGGGCGGGCGCGTGGTGCTCTGCGACCTGCCCACCAGCGCCGGCGCGGAGACCGCCAAGAAACTCGGGGAAAACGCCGCCTTTGTGCCTGTCGACGTACGTAAACCACCAGGATCTAGTTAAGGGCTTATAAAGTTGCAACCCAATGCTTGATTCACTGGGTTCTCTTTAAAAAACAATAGACGATTATGTCGCACTGATAGGTGTTCTAAAAGTGTATATAGACAAACACTTAACGCCATCTACCTTCGAGTAGGAGAACTTCTATTGAAACGCCATCTGGTCATCAAATAAAGAACGTAGAACACCTGTTCCAAATCGCACTGACGCCTAGGTGGAGTGAAGATCTCACTAGAGGAGTCTTCCTATGTATCGATTGTTGGATGTTTAAATATTTGTCACTTTTTTGTAAAAAAATACTTAACCCTGTTTTTTAAGAAACTTTACATTAATAGCTCAGACAACACGGTGCTTCTCAAAGTTCGAGCTCGCGGGTAGAACCAAGTCTTGTACATTGCTGAAGATGATTTAGACAATGGTTGGTGACATGTTCAGGTGACTTCGGAGGCCGACGTGAAGGCAGCGCTGCAGACCACCCGCGACCGCTTCGGCCGGCTCGACGTCGCCGTCAACTGCGCGGGCGTCGCCACCGCCCAGCGCATTTACAACTTCAAGAAGGAACAGCCCTTCGATCTTAAACTATTCCAGAAAACCGTTGAGGTACAACCTACTTAATTCAAACTCAAATAGCTTTATGTATGCAAAATGTATGTATGTATGTATGTAACTCTTTATTGTACAAAATAAACATGACAAATTAACAAGTACAGAACAAAACACAAGTACAAAGGCGAACATATCCCTTAAGGGATCTCTTCCTGCTGACCTTCAAGCGATTGACAAAACAACAAATGTAAGTGCTTGCTTACATTAAAGACGACACGACTATGAGCACATCTACACGAAGTAAATTTGACAGAGTACGCTTGCATTTGGTCATACTTAGCCGAATTGAGTTAGTCCTTAAGTTCTTGTCATTTAAATAGGTACTCCATACTGAACGTTTACTCGTAAATGATTTCAAACAAAGGAATGCTATTACCATTACGACATGATCCTCAAATGATTTCTTCCAAACACATTGCTGTTTGATATCGATTAAGAAATGATTATCTAACTTCTTTGCAGTCGGATTGACTCAAAATTTTGTGTGGACTGTATGTTAGCTATTTACGTACATCCGCCCATCTCTCCCATGTCCCGTCACAGATTCCATTAAATAAAAGAGAATAGTCTTCCAGACATAGAAGAGAATGTAAACCCGACTAACACCTGATTGCAGGTGAACCTAATAGGCACGTTCAACGTGATCCGCCTGGCAGCGGGCATGATCGGCAAGAACGCGGCCGACGCCGATGGGCAGCGCGGCGTCATCATCAACACCGCCAGTGTAGCCGCCTTCGACGGACAGGTCATATATGCATCCCTTTATTAACCTTTTCCATGCCAACGACGCACTTGACTGATAGATATAAGAATGTACCTACACATTCATTTACTTCAATACAAAAGCAATCTTCGTTCGGAACACCTCGCAAAACATAAGTCTGGTGTGTAGGTGACGTCTTTTTGATCGGACGAGGCGCTGAAAAGGCTAATATACCTATCCTACATTACCTCAACCAGAATACGTCCACAGCTGGTCATACCCCATTACAGACTCGAGCAAGCTGACTTCGAATTGCCTGCGTCTGTGTTATAATTCCTAGCGAGTTCTCTTTCCGGACAGATGTTACGACTGAGTGCGGAGGTCCAAAAAAATAAAGTTTTAAGTTTTATTAAATTTATGCAAATGAGCAACTTAGGTGACGTTATTAGAAGCTTTGCCACTGGAGGATAGGCGACAATAGAGTCCCTACTCACTGCAACCACCTTCAGAAACAATAATGTTTCCTTATTGTAAAAATACTAGATAGGGTGGGTGACCCTATAGTTGACCACGCACCGGTTGTTGACCATTTGTGACTTTGAATCTCAATATTAAGAATTACCGCCATTTGCCGTTATTTTTAATGTTGGCTGTAGGTTTTGAGGACTATATCGAATCAACCAATCACATATACCGTTGCAAAAATATCCACAGATTAGCCAATAACTTCGTTTTACTTTGGCTCGTCGATGTCGGTCGTGTTTCAACCGCCATTGCAGTAAGGAACGTGCTTCGACAAGTAAAACTGTTTTCGTGAATTTATGTGTTTTGTTTATAAATATAGTTGATATTCTTTGTTTTTGAAGTTATTTAATGGTTGTATTTAACTATTTTAATGTAATTTCTAGTTCATATTTATCAATTCCAATATTTTTACGGCTGGTTAACTACAGGCACATAATTTGGATGGTTTTCCTAAAGTTGACCAGTTGGTCAACTATTGGCTTCTTGAAATTTTTATGTTTTTGTTTCTTTTTTTCTTTTTTTCATAGCTATGGCATATATAGATGCTTCCCTCACTAGTTCATAAATGACTTTGCCTATTTTTCAGTAGTTGACCAGTGGTTTGACATTGGTACTGTAATACAAAAAAAATATCCTAAGGTTGACCAAACCTATTAAAAATATCTCCTATTCCACTTGTTGTAGATTAACCATGCAGCCAAAGAAAGTATTCTTCAAATATAAAGAATAAGACGTAAAACACTTAATGAAATACAGTTGGGATGCAAAATTAGAGAAACATGTTATACCTAAATACAATATTCCACATTATCAAATCACACATTAATAATTTAAAATGAGATATTCCGCACAACAAAATATGGGACCAGTAACAAAACAGCGGTATGCAGATGAATAATGTGTTTGCCGAAAAAATAAATCCTTTTTCAAAAGAACAGTTGATAGATAGAGTACCAAAAAATAATATTTTTTCTAATGCGATTATTAAGACTGATACGAAACTTTGATTGATCTCAGATAGTGTAGAAGTTTCGTACATTTTTAATAAGTATGATAATATTAAAAAAACCTCGTATTCCCTTATTTCTCATTTTATTTCTCCTTTTAAAAAATTGGTCAACTTTTGGTACAAACTCTAACAACAACTGGGGCCGGCTGGTCAACCTAAGGTACATTCCAGAATTTAACCTTTAAAATTGAAAAATAAATACACTATTTGGAATTAAGTTATTTCCTTCTGAACCAATACTTTTAATTACATAATGTATCAGAAAAAAAATAAACTGGTAATATAGGTCCATACTATTATGCGCAACCACACTTTAAAGTCAAATTTTCTCCTTAACTGGTTTGGGACTGGAGCGTTCACCCTACTTAACACAAATTTTTAGTCACAGGGTGCTTATGTCAAATTTGCAGTTTAATTATCTCCAGCAGATCTGGTAAAGTTCCATCAGTAGATCGCCAGTCTGTTGAAATTCAGTTAGGAAACAGAATTAACGAAAGGATCCAGTGCCAGTCTTAATTTCAGCGTTTAGTGTCAGCGTGTTCATAGTACCTACCTAGAATTAAACAACATTAGAACATCGAGTTCTTTAGGTTATGTATGTACTTACCTACTCGTATTGTTAAGTATTTTTGTGTCATAACAGATCGGGCAAGCCGCGTACTCCGCGTCGAAGGCTGGCGTCGTCGGCATGACGTTGCCCATCGCCCGGGACCTCGCCAAGCAAGGCATACGAGTCGTCACCATCGCCCCAGGTAAACTTTGTGATTAGGTGCAAATTCGACGATAGCAAGCGAACATTGAACATTAAACTGAGTATGTTGAAAAATTTCCAGATAGCTCACGTTTAATAAATCGAGTTTAGCTCGACATCATCCATCAGTCGCGCGAAGAGAGCGGAGGCGCGCAGTGTGCGTTTGGCAGCAGCAGCCACCGCGGCTCCTAGATTAAGGGCTACGAATTAGCCTGAAACATGTCGAGCTAAATTCGATTTATTAAAAGTGTGTTATCCGGAAATTTTTCAACACGATAGCAAGTGAAGACATTAGTCTAGATAGGTTAAGAAAAGCGACCGCGTTTCCAATATTCTAAATAACGTTGGTTGTTTGAATATTGGGACGAGCCGCCGTAGTCTCATCGTTTTAACGAAATAAAAAATTACATAATGACGTTGATAGGTACCTGGTAGGGTCAGCGTCAAAAGTACATAAGTGATAATTTTAGTATAGAATTTGACGTAACTCAGTACTAAAATTGTCAGTTACTTTTGACGCTGACTGTACCTACCTACCTAATACTTACAAAATACACGGATACGAATTTACATTTTTTCCGTGAAATTACATGGTTCCTTGTAAAAAGTGTTGACTATAAGGCATATCGAATTTGATTAAACACAAACATAACTTGCGTCTGGTTTTCTGCTCATTCTTTTGTATGAATGTTATCTTGCGGTGGTTCTTAGGTGCCTCAGCAATGAGGGTTTTCGAAACTGTACTTTTTACTTTTTATTGAGACTAACAGGTTTGTATGCCCAGGGTTGTTCCGCACGCCTATGATGGAGAGCATGCCAGAGCCAGCAGTGAAGCAGCTGGAGGCGTCGGTGCCCTTCCCGCCGCGGCTCGGGCGCCCCTCCGAGTTCGCGCTGCTCGTGGAGGCCATCATACGGAACCCCATGCTCAACGGCGAGACCATACGCCTCGACGCCTCCATCAGGTTGCAACCCTAAATCTTTAATTAATGCAACTGCCTGCAACTGTTGGTATTTTAATTGTAAGTTATCGGTTTCATTAATTACACAATGTAAATTATGTAAATAAATATGGTTTTGCTCAGCAATTACTGATATTTATTTGACACTAGCTGATAAAGTCGCGGCTATTGCATGCGAATTTGTAGTATTTTTCACCCGTCGTATGCTACGAAAGGTAAATAAATGTATCTCTCTACAATATCTATATTAAACTTAACTAGTTACGCGGTTTAACATTTTTGGGGACAAAATTACACTAAGAAAGAGAGGGATTAAGTATGAATTTACTTGCAGCACGTTTATGAAACAGACCTAGGGATTAAGTATGAATTTACTTGCAGCACGTTTATGAAACAGACCTAAAAAACAAACAAACTTCAATGAAAGAGCTCTTTGAAATAATATTTCATCAAAAACCAAGAGCGCAAGAGCCATAGACAGAAGGACCATTACCATTTAATAAGAGTTCCTTCCTGTTTGGGAACCTTAAGGCTAAGCGCGCACTACGACTTTTTGTCGTGCGACACGATTTTAAAATAGCGCTGTCCATACTGATTTTTTCATCATAGTGCGCGCGATGACATATAAACCCTTACGTTGCATTTCTGCGACAAAATTATCGCGTGACAAAAAATCGTAGTGCGCGCTTAGCCTTACGTTGCATTTCTGCGACAAAATTATCGCGCGACAAAAAGTCGTAGTGCGCGCTTAGCCTTATACCATATAACATATTTAGAGCCCTAGGTTATACCTATCGTCGAATAGACGAACTTTTACCACAACTACCAAAATGATAATCCTACAATCGGTTGCATAAATATAGCTTCCTCTCTGGGGTTTTGGTCCCAAGGCATAATATCTCTCTATTGGAGTCTTTAACACAATGTATGCAAGAGGCAAACACAAGGCAAGATAGGGTCTCGGGGTTGGGTGAGCTAAAATGTAAGTTAAAAAAAGAGTGTTAAAAATAAAAAGGCAATGATGTAAACGAAAATATCATTTATTTCTACAATAACGCGCGGCGGCGCGAGCACGGCTCCCGCCGCCGCGCGCGTCTCACATTGTTTCTCGATCACCAGGAAAATAAATACAATGACGATGTTTATGCGGCATTCACATCGCCATGCATGTATCTATGTCGCCGTCTAAAAATAGATCGTGTTTACAGATATAAACTTAGATAATTCTAAACAAAATTTACAATTACAATAGTTTTAAAGAATTAGTGACAACATTAACTATTATTTACCTTAAATTGGTATAAAAGACGTAATGTGAGGTAATGACACAGTGTAGCGTGGCTTTAGTACTGTACCCCGGCACCTCCACTCTAACTGAACGTGATGTCACTAATACTTTACCGGCCGGCTGCGCGCGGCAGGGCGTGGCGGCCGAGCGCGCTGTAGCAGCGCTAGCGACGACTTAGCCAGCTTACAGCAAAAGAAAACGTTAAACGTGGTAAAACCAACTAGCATACGTGCTTTTTGCTCTATTTTACTTTATATGTTGTTATAAGCGGGCCTCGAAGTCACTTTCGACAAATGCATAAGGTGAACATTGCATTATTTCCAGATTAATTAAAACTATTTCTACATACAGATTAACGGACAGTGATGTCTATGTTATGTGATGCTTAGTTTTGCATTGTAAGTATAATAGGTTGCCGATTGCTTTACATTGAATGGGTCCAGTTAGAATGCAACGGCCTAACAACAAAGCCTGGATGGCGTAACGCGGGAGTACTAGAGTTACAACAGACAGGAGGCGCGCGGAGCGGCCCGCCGCACAACAACAACACATAAATAGCCGTATACCCTATTGTATCAGATAGATAGAAGATTTTAATTTAATAACAGCAAATGCGAATTGCATTGGTATTCTTCAGCCCCATTTATCAGAATCAACTATAACCATGTAGATCGAATGAAACTGTTTACTTTGACCTAACTATATTTACAATATTAATAAAGTAGAACTAACACGGCTCGCCAAATAAATTTAGGTGCAACAGAAATAAACGCTTAGATACTTAAGACTTACGAACTAATATGAACCCTCGTGGCTCAAGCATGTCGATTCGCTCAAATTCACGCCTTCACGAAAACTTAACCGAGAGAATACTATACAGTAAAGTTAAACAACACACCGACTGAGATTAAAACTAACTTATCGTTAATGAACAACAGAGTGGTTAACTTACAAATCGTATCGCCTCTTTTAGCGTTACCATTAGCGTAATTTTGGAATGTGTGCGACGCGTTCGCGTATAGGTAAATTATTCGTTCTAGTCGGTCTTAGCAAGCAGCGGTGGCGGCGGCGACGAGCGCTCGCCCGCCGCCGCGGCGAGCCGCGAGCGACTGGAGCGAGCGACAGCTGCCCGCGCAGAGCGCGAGCGAGCGAATCTGAGCGAAGGACCAATGCCCGCACGCCCGCCGCCGCCGGCCCGGGCGCGCACAGCCAAAAACATCACTTACACATTAATTGAACTCAAAATGTACAGTTATATGTAACACACATTGTGTATATTTTAAAATACTTAATATTTTAATTCATAAATATAGATATTCCTTACGATTCACATTAAAATACATTTTAATTAAGCTATATATTACAACCTAACATTACAAGTAAATAGTAGGTGTTTATGTGTATATTAACTCTTACCCAATATTTCATGATTTTTAATAATAAAAATAAGCTGATGACAGAAAATAATAGCGATTAAACTGACTAACCGAAGCTAACTTCATTTATGAACACTGGCACCTTATAGTTGAACCGTTTATTGTCTACATTAGTGGTTGCATCCTAGGAAACTGAAGCATTGTACTTGTAGAGGGAGCGAGGCTCCCCGGCCGCCGCCGCAACCCTGCACGATCACCTAACTAATGGCACACCGCTGTAGCCTGCGCTTGGACCGTCACCGACACTATGTACTACTGTATCTTGTACCTCACGACTAACCAACTTCCTGGCTTTGCCGGTAGTTTATTAAGAGCCTAAGCACACGCACTCGTGTAATTCAAATCTATTTATCTACAGTTACTTTATACATTTCATGCGTAAGTATGTAAGGTTTTACCTTGTACGAGTCTAGATCTGCTGTTAATTTATTACCACTGTAACACATCACTCGTGTAACGAGTGGGCTACAAGGTGGGAGCCAAGCCAAGTCACGGGCCATAGAAAAAAGAAGAATCCCTGACTTTGCCTTCACTTCATTACCTAACCGTCTTTTATCGACTTTTTTATAATCCCGATCAAGCCTTGTTACAAAGCTATTTTTAAACTGAGCGAACAAATGTTTAACCTACATTTGTAAGCCGGGATCTCCGGTATAGAATAAGAGTGGACACGAAAACTGCTTCGCGACGCGACGGGCAGGTGCTCTTACAAGTCGATAAATTTGAACCAGGTTTGTAAAACTTTGGAGCTTAAAATTTGCATCGTGTTTGAAACATTTTTTTTATAGACAAATTAATTGAAATTTTATCTGATCTATTAAATACGTGTAAATAGTGTTTGGATGGCCATGTGATAAGTCTTACATCAGCACACACCGCACACAGTTTTACTGCTGAAATAGTGCCGAGTTTCAAATCGCAACGCATTTTGATTTAGGTTTCCGAGACAGCAATACTCGATTCCTTGTATCTATAGGTGTACGAATAAAAAAAAGGTTGAAATACGTTAATACTGTCAAAATAATTAAAAATATATGGAACACATGTATAAAAACTGTGTAAAATGGTAACACTTTTGGTAAAATGAAATACACGAACTAATAAAAGGAATCAAAAATTGTGTCATAAAATCAGGATTGGAAATAAGTAATCATAATGTTGATAATAATTACGAAGCCCGCCTATCCACAAAGGGACTTGCATTGCTTAGAAATGTGGGCTACATAAGATGGCCTTGTAGAAACGGAGCCAAAGTTATTATCATAATATATTTATGACAGCGAGACCTCGTTTATGCCACGCCAGCTACCGAAGTTCAAATATGTCAAGAAGTACGCGTGCAGATTGGAACTCTGTATAATAAAGTAACGAGTCTCTCGTGTGACGCCCGAGCCGACCAGGCAGCCTAAAGTACTATGTCATATCATCACAGATCAGTTTTAACTTTGTTAAAGCGTCTAGGTTTTAGAGCTGCAAATCACTTCTCTAACTACCGACACAACACGCGTTTTTCAAACATAATTAGGTAAAAGTTAGCATAAAATATGTATAATTGAAAAACTTAGCAAGGCTGTATAAAATAGACCACTAAATAGATAAGCAACAGACTCAAAGCAGCGCGGGGGCGGTTAAACAATCTGACATAAAAATCAAAGTGGATAGAGCCAATTCTTGGTTATTTGTTTTTGGTATTAAACCTCTACGACATTATTAGAAGGAACTTCTTGTTTTCAATTTAAAGCAGGTACTACCCTTCGTCCTGTCATTTCAACTGTTACTCTAGTATTTATAAAACTGGTGGTAACTGTTCTGTTTCTTAGAAAAATCGCTAACTAACTAATGGTATCAAAGCAGCATCTATCACTCAAATTAGTATCAATCTTCACTTTAGTGGAGTACCGCACGCTTACCCTAGTCCTAAACCGCCAACCATTTTAAACAGGTTCAAAAGGAACTTACGTCATAAACATAACTAGGTACTTGCTATCAAGTAGATCCATCTACTCTGTAAACGGTGAATTAAATTCTGCCATGTTATCATAAATTTTGAGACAGAGGTTTTTGGTCAAGGCGCACCACGGCACTAACACGAGTAAAGCTAATAAGTCCACAGCCCTTTACTGGAACTCATTAGTTGACAATGGACTTTTCGCAATCGTTCTCTCAGTCACTATGATGACCTCGACACAACCAAATTTATCATAAAAGTTAATCTTTTGTACCTATTAGCTGAATGTTTGCAATTGTATTACAGATATTCTTTGCTACTTTGCCAATGCAGGCAGAGATGAAATAAAAATGTTTAGTTACAATAAAGTGTTCGCGAGTCTCGTCTATGCTAATAGTTCCTTTTAACCCTTTTAGTACAGCTGGTTAAATACTCGTTAAGACGCTATCACTACTCAAATAAATCTCTAAAACATGTCATGTCAATAAATTTAGTGTTCACTGGACGGTATTAAAGATTTAAAACACGGTGCCATATTTTATACAAGAGCCGCAAATTAAAAAAATAATGAAACAACGCCATCCAACATATTATAAACTACTATCGTTGATGCGGCCTACCTTCGCACTTGGTGCAGTGACACTATGATATAGGTATTTAATTAATAATATTAACATTTACTTATAATTTACCGTCAATCACATTTTCGATTAATTAAATCATCCGAACTAGGTACACGTTATAAAAATGAAATTCCTCCAGAGTGCGCCCGCGGGGCCGCGCTGCCTGCGATACAAAAATAAAAGATCCGAAAAGAACGCCGCAGCGCCCGCCCCGTACACAATACACACTGATAACAATGTTATACTCTAACCATTTTCACTTACAGCTTGATCATTTAATTTCAATACGTACACTACTATAATGTTAGAAAAATACGAAATAATGTACTTTTATTTTAACATATTTTATATGTTATTAAAGAACAATATTTTTTATAAAAATACACAATTTTCCTCGGCCAGTGGCCAGTAGACGCTAGTACCCATAATTATCTTTTAAAAATCTATGATTTTTAAGGCTTCTTGCAAATAGGTACGTAGAGGGATAATTTACATAATTTATAATAGTATAAGTAGGTATATTAATCACTGTAAATGTTAGTTTTTAACAAAGATTTATTATTTGTACTGGTATGGCCGATAAACATAATTGATTTCATTATACAACATAGATAAACATCTCATTATTAATGTTAATTTTGAACATGAATTTAATTCCGCACATTTGGTCTTATAATTACTATAGAAATTCAATTTTCACATGCCAACTTGAATAAAATCTAATATAGTCTCAATGTGTAGAAGCAGCCAGGGCCCCGGGCCCGCGCCGGCCGCCGCGGAACACCGATTATTAAATTCTTAAGTGCCTCAACGTTTCCGATAAAAGAAGTTAAATAGTGTATTTACAACATGCCTAAGAAAAGCCAATTAAAAAGCGAGCATCGCTTGCAATAGCGCGCGACGACCGCGAACCTAACATTACACATAATTACCATAATAAAACTAACAATAATTATACATATTTCTCAACTAACATTAAAACGGTTTTTCATCAAATTTCTTCGTTTATAATCACAGACGCTTTCCTAAAATATGTATGTAATATTTCTCTGCACTAAGCAACAAAGTCGAAGGATTTACAGGTAAAAAAATATCTACAGTAATAAAAAATATTCGCCCAATGTTCTTGAAGCCAAGCCGTCGCAAAACAAATATTTACTTCAAAAGCTTGTCAGAACTTTCTTCTAAATTTGATGCCTGTTTTCACATCATGGCCTATATAATTCTATGCATTGAGTTTACTAAGCTACGTGCGTCTATAAAGTAGCACATCAATGAACTAGTTATCCTCTTGAAAAGCAGTTAAGAAAATCTAGATCAGCATTTGAACATAGTATTAGATTATTCATTTACGGTTATTGAAAACAGTTAATCTGAATTAGGCCGGCATGTACTTATCATTAACATTTAACATTTACGTATCTTAAGAACACTGATAGCAAACATTTTGAAACCACAGCGAATCACGTCGGGCTTGGCTCGAGAGCTGCGGCAATACAATGTGATCGAGCATACGTTTGCTGATTGTTTTACTCTCGTTTCAATGAACACGACATACAGTTAATAAATATCTCTGCAAATATGTTTATGTAGATATTAGGTAGATAAATATTTGTTTTATGTATTCGGACTAGGCACGCGCCGCGCCGCCCGGCCGGCGCCTGCGCAATAACTTATTTAATCACACACCAAGTTACAAACTAAAACTAATTTAATAAGTAAAGTTTGTTGAATAACGTTATGTCTGACGTGGTGTCGGGAGCGCTGGGCGCGTCTTCGGTCTTAGCCTTACCCTTCACTGGGGCTTCAAGATCTGGAAACAGAAATCGCAAAAATTTGTTCCTTCATCTCATCACAATCAACTAAAACCGAATGTCAACAATAGCCGATAAAGGATTAAAACAAGTTTCAGAGTAACTTTATGAACGAAATAACAAAATAGTTACGACTAGATCGTATGTGAACGGTGAGGTGCAAATAATTTAAAGAAATACTGCAACTTGGAATAGTTGTTGATAGTGTTCCCATCGCAATAATATATTAGCCAATCGATGAATAAGAAAGGAAACGCGGATTACAAAATGTTTGTCAAGGTTTATCACAGCAGGCATATTATATTTTATCTACATAGGTACGTACATACATATCATTATTTTCGCTACTACACATTCAGAAACAAAACACAACTGGCCTACATTAAGGAAACTGTTTAGGAGTACATTACTAGAAAGTTTACACTATAGAATCTATTATCGATTCATTTTTAAAACATTCAGTTCGTTCTTTAATTGCAACCAAACCATTAATTTCGTGAACTAAATGAAACAATAATAAAATAAAACGCTTGTTTTACTTTTAGCTCTGTCAATCCGTTGCAATGCATTCGAACTGCCTACCACAAACGGGCCTTAAATAGCGTCTATCTTGTTCTTTCAATTATCCTCCGTTATTACGAATTTCGAGATTTGAGTGTAATTATGGTAGCGATATTGATTCTATAATGTAAATATTCGGATACTAAAGATACAGTTTCTTAATGTAGAATCTGATGTTGCTTAAGACATCTAAACGTACAGTAGGGAAATTACATACATGTATAAAGTATGGATGTAGATAAAAGCTTTTAAAACATATAATATGATACCGGTACGCGCAATCTATTTACCATATTAAGCACAGATGACATGCGATATCCAATATTTTAAAAATGTATTTTTTTTGTCTTGTTTAACGTCCGTTGACATGAATTTTTTGATTGATAATAGAAGATTTAGTTACCTACTTTTTTATTTCGCTTATATTGCGGTTTTATTTCTGTCTTATACGACTCACAAAAAATCAGAACTGAAATCTTTTATGCCCCGTCGGCTGTACACATTTATAACACATAGCACCTGTATGTTGCCGCCAGACATACGTGAACGTCGTCTTTGATATACGCAAATTCCAGGCGCTCCACTGTTTTATTACAAAATTCCTTGCCAATTAACAGTTTTTGGATAAAAGAGCTTCTCATTGAGCCAGTATTGTATCGCCATGAGACCATTATGATTATGAAATATTATCTGCGTATCTCGCCTACAATATATAATTATTAGAAACAATACGGGAACTGACTGACTGAAGTATTGAAGGGAGAACATTCGGTATACGTAGGTATTCATTGTCTTAGACGTGTACAGAATATAGCTTGTTAAGGGACCAATTACAGCTAAACGCAATATTATTAATGGTCCACATATCCATGCAGAAAAACAATTGTTTTTTTCATCAACACTTGCTGGTCTATGGTTTTATTCAAGCGTGAATTCTTATAGGGCAAAGGCCTAAATAGTAACCGCGGGAGTTATCTTTACACCCCAAGGTGGTTATAGTTTAAAATTTGCAAAAGTTTGTTTAGGTACGTTCGTTCAGACTAAGGAGGTTAGAAGTTTAAAAATAAAAAATCGACTATTAAAACTTAAGTATAGGCCAGTTTTTAAATTTAATATTATATTAATGCATGAAACTTTATAAATTTAATACCGTGAATGTAATTTAACGCGTTTTTCAAAATATATGTTTTGCAAATTTTTTTTGAACCTTTTTGATAGAATCTGGGTGTACGAAACATAGTACTTGTCTGTGGTATATGATTTAAGAAAGTGACAATAGACCTAATCGCACTGACAACGCAAGCGGGACGGCGCGGCGCGGTATCGTGACGTCATGGATTTTCACAATTTTTATTTTTTCCTCGCAAATTTGATGAAAATCATTGTGTGTATCACGGGCAGTAAAGGAATTACATACTCGTGTCATAAAACAGACTCTCGTTAGTAATATCCGCTTTATGGCCCTTATTTCACAATGTACTATTTCTACACAATATTCTTCAGAGTAATGTGCTCGTGTACTACTGTTTTGAAAGTATAATACAATAAATACTTTAGACAATTACTCTTACTCCTTCTCTTACTCAATGTTCTTACAATTACTTCAAAGGACATAAAGCGCAAGACGGCTACCGTCTCTGTTTTGCTTGGACTTTTATCAATAGTGCCGGTCGCTTCACTTGTTCTATATGAGCATCACAAGTTAGCTGTGCCAAGCGCTTTAAAGTAAGTAACGTCTAATTACCAATTTCTCGATAAATCGAAAGTCAAAGCGACGTTATATACGATTTTAATTTAATATAAGATTTCGTTTTTTTTTTAATGTCACGTTTATTATTATTTCAGATGACATAAGGAAGTAACATTTTGACTATTTTTGACTGGCGTGAAACGGCTACACTAGATGGTTCCATTAAGTTTTATTTTATATCGTTTTACTTGTAACGTGGCTTCGTTGAGAATCTGATAATCGCAACGTTTATTAACCTTTAATTTGAAATGCATGAATCGCTTAACGATACTCTATTTCCCATCACCATAATAATTAAGCACGTAAAGCAAATTTTCTTGCTGTTTTACACTTTACACCTTACTCGTACTAAGGATTAAAATCAAGGTATTTTTTAGTTATTTAAAACGTGGTTTGCACTCGTACTATTGTGAGGGTATGCTAATTATCCTAAACTACGTTATAATTATTAGGTTAAATTTCGTTCGTAATAGCGACGTGGGGAAAGATTTATACCAAACATCCTTTGGTATTAGTTATAGTATATAATCGTGCAGATATCTTGTGCGATGGTGGTAACAACTAAAGATGCTTACTCTAGATGGGCGAATGCGGCTCAATCGTGTCGCTTGGCAGGAAACCGCACCTGACACACACCAACAGATCACTAGTCAGAGGGCCATTTCAAACGGACTCTTTATGGGCTTACACCAAGTCAAATTACTCCGTGCCACTAATGTTATTCCCTGCCAAGTTGCTTCAGCTTTTGAATTATCTTTCAAATTCCATTCAACGATTTGTGAGTAACATCTTAAGAATCTTATTTCGCAGCTCCATGTATTAAAGCTATATCCGCGTTAGTCAATTGATGGTTCAAGCTTTTTTACTTGCATTTAAAACATTTCATAAAAAATATCTCAACCGTAGAATTTATGTATCAATTCCTGTTTTGACGTTATCATGTATTGGAGCCTACTAAATTTGTTGTTAGATTTTTTTTAATAAGATCTCTTTAAAAAAAGAATGTAAAATGTTTTTACGATCTTATTTCTCTATCTACATAAATATAATATGAACTAAAAACAATGCTATTGCGCATCTGTTTGTGGCCAAGAATCTTACAACAAAGAGTCGCGGAGTACCCACATAATGAGTGGTTAATTACATACATAAAATATCGATATATTGTAATTTAGCTTTATTTTTTTTTCATTGGTTTCATTTCATGAAAATGATACACCCAGAGCCATGCTCGATTCAATAATTGAAACGACACATATATATTCTTGGGGAAAAAATAATCGAACACCTTAAGGAGAAAGTAGAAGCTTTAAAAAATATGTTAAATATAGGAAGCAGGCGGCATATACGTACTACTGTGAATTGATTATGAATAAATAAGAGCCAAAACCAAAACAATACTTTAAATAAACAGATTATATCTATATTTTGTTAAAAATGTAGCATCAAATCGCTGCAAAACTTCAGCAATTAATGTTTTAAATAAATGTCAAGGAAGTAGAACAAAGTATACATGAAGTCGTTAATCCATGTTTAAGTGTATATTAATTACACCGTTGGGCAGATCTCGTAATTCAAAGAAAAGTGTGTTCACAAAACCCATACTTCTTTTAACTTTACCTTATATTCAAATTGTTAGTATCTCTGCAGCCCGTCTAATCGACAGTCAGCTAGGCGACACTGGTTCGTACATCTTATATTTAGGATAAACTGCCCTTTCTAACAGGGTCCAAAAAAATGGAAGGTTCTCGATTTGCCTGTTTTTTTTTTCATAAAAGCAGAGCGTATACTGTCGTTACGAGAACGTCCACCTCCAATCTGTAATGATTATTTTAAACTGTTTTATCTGGGACGTTCAATCTGCCCAACCTTGTAATAGCGTGACGGGCTTTTTGTTTAAAACCCTTGATTGACAAATAGTATTACTAAAAGCAGTGCGACATGGTGGTGCAATAATGCCGGCAACTGTTGAGGGGCGTGTGATGAGTGGATAGATAGTTACGTATATTTAAAATATGACAATATAATTACGATAATTTCATATGATACAGGGTAACATACAATCGGTCTAGGGTCGACGTGTGCTCGGCACTCCGGTTAACCATTTCGCCTCCGTTCGGCCTAGAACGAGACATAATATGCATTTCTCATGGCGCTGTTTATATTTTGACAAATACTTGCAAGTACATTTATAGTTTATATATTGAGATAAGGGTGGAGCATGTGTCGGGTAAGGGAGGAGGGATACGGGGGCTTGGGTGCGCGGCACTCACTTGCGCTTGGCGTGCAGCATCTCCATGAGCAGCGTCTGCGTGGGCGCCTGGCCCGCGCAGTGCCGCTGGTACAGGTGCTCCTCCCCCCGCGACGCCAGCGCGTGGATCTCTGGGACCACCATCACCAGCTTGCCGAATTTGTCCTGGAACCATCACGAATACAAGTTCATACATCGTTTAAATTTGAATACAAGTAGTTGAAGTATGGTTATGCTTAAACAAGTTAACTGGAGTTGGAAACCCACCTGTATTGTAGGATAGCACGTGAGAGTGTAATCCAGGAGCGCAGCCTGCACCGTCTGGTAACCGTCTCGAACGCATTTCGCGCTTGATATGCCCCTCACCTCTGAAATACCGGAAAAAATCTTCAAGACAGACTAATGAATGTACACGGCAAATATTCGAGGTAACAGATCAATTTTAGAAATTAAATAAAAATAACAGACAAACAAAATTCATTCGCTCGATAGCTTGGAAATATAAATAATTAGGAAAGTAAAGAAACAAAACCAAAATTTGGAATGGTACTGACCCGGGTTGAGCAGAAGTAGGAATTTAACACAGATGTAATCTGGAACGTCGAACTTGAGCTCTGCTAGTTTGTTCTGTAGGTCGTTGAAGTGGTCCGCGAGGGAGGGCACGCCGAGCAGGCCGAGGCAGAGCAGGTCGAACTTCTGGCCGTTGTGCAGCGTGGTCTCGTCCGGCAGCCCGTTGTGCATCCGCTGGTGCAGGTGGTCCAGCACCAGCATGTCGGACCACGAGTGCTGCAGCAGCTTCATCTGGTCGTCCACCTGGAGCAAACGACAACCGCCTTGCTATACGTGCATGCATTCAACGATGCCACGTAGCAGAAAGGAAAAGACGCTATGCCGTCATTTATAACTCGAGAAGTAAAGAAGCAGTTTGTTTGTATCAAAGGTTAGTAGTTTTACGCGCACCATTAAGTTCTTTGGTGTTTAGAGAACTGCCTCGTTACTTCAAATGAATTTACCAGATTTTAAAATGGACAACATAAATGAACGGCAAGTAATTGGGAATAGGAGGTACACACGTTTGGTAGTTGAGGTTCTTGTGACGCCAATAATCAAACAAAGTAATGAGATTTGTTATCCAAGTCGACTTCGCGTAATAAATGAATAATGTAATCCGAAGTTTTAGTACCCGACAAGTCGCGCCCGGCGCGCCACAGCGTTCCGTGACCCACATTTTATTGAATTGCATTAGAAAACACAAGGCGGTGCGCGAGCGCGTTAAATTTGCTGTTTACGAAATGTTACAACTGAATTTTAGAGCTCGTAGCTTTTGCCACATCGGTATCTTGCTCAACGCGATGAATTAAGATCGGTCCGTCGAAATCAGAATATTCTATCTTTCCAATCGATCTTTCGACACTATTATCGTTGCATGCTATAAACATTTTTACACTAAGATGATATTTCTAGTTCTAGATTAAGAAGATATTTTTTACCGAGTTAACGATTTTTGATTAAACTGTGAAAGCCGTGGCCCTGTTTTTCTCACTATAAAAAAAGAATAGTAGCTGTTAAAACTGGGTAGACTTGCAACATTGCATTTGAACAATTGGTTGTAGGACTTATAAAGGAGACATCACTCGCCAAGTCGCGCAGTGTTCCCTCGGTGCGGCCATCTTGGCTGAATTGTACTCGGCATGGCGAAGTAGGTCAAAGTCGCATGGGTTGCCGCGTGCCCCATTACGTGACGAAACTCTAACATCGAAAGCAGCTTCGTACTTCTTCAGTGGAAAGCACTTTAACTTTATGTTCTAATCTACTGCGACTACCAGGAATGTAGAGCTGAAGAGAACGAAAAGTATAGGTACCCAAGTTCTTGAATACCCAAGAAAATACAGGCGAATTGAGAGTCTCCTCTTTTTTGAAGTCGGCTAAAAAGGAGTTTCATGACGCTAACGAGATTAACTCGAAGGAAGAAGAAACAATTAGTATATTTAAAGAATGGAACCATTAGCAGTGGTCTATTGCGAAGGCAAAATACTAATTAATAAATGAACATGTAGTTGGTAATTAATAAAACAAGAGTACAATCATATGCAATATCTTGGAGTTAGATAATGTCTATAAAATGTAGGCCGCGGCCAGACTGCGGCAGAGGTAGCGCCAGCCGCGCTAAATGTCGAATGTGACGGTATTAAGTTATGTAGAGCGTTAAATTTAAGCAACTGCCATTCCGGCTTCATTGAAATGTCGTCACTTGAATTTTGTAATCTTGTAACAATGTGGGTAGCAAACAAAATAAATGTACGCAGCAGGTTGTATTTGAAGGTATTATAAGATAGGAAGTGTTTCAGATTTGCAATTTGCAGAAGACCTTGCATTGAGATACAACGCATTTGACTTACTTCGCGCTTAATGAAATTAGTAAAGTAGAAAAAGTATTATGCATAAGTTTGGAGAGGTTCTAGCAAAACCCGGAGTTATAACAGAAAGTACTTTTCTTAAATGGCGCATAACGGCCCGTATCAGATCAGGATAAACTGCCGACGTCCGTCACTATAATCAATACTCTATAAAAGACTTGCCTTTACCCCACAATCTATTAAAATACATCGACCTACATATTTCAATTCATAAAACGAAATGCACCCGGCATTATCGTCAAAAAAACTGCTTAGTCAGAATACCAAAACAAATAAACCAGAATTTAAATTTCGAATCGACGTATGTGATGCATGCTTAAATAATAAAAACAACGTCATCGACCGACCGCTCAAGCGGCTCAAGTTCATCGCGCTGTTATGCGACCGACTAATCGTAAGTTACGGTAACATTACGTAAGAGAAAGCGAAGAAAGGCCGCGCAACTCGTTGCGTTCCGTTACCAGTGTGGTTACGCGCCGGCCGCGGTAAAAAGTGCTTTCTCGGGGCAACTCGGCCACGGGCAGTGTGTCAAGTGCGCCGATGAAAGTGCAGCGTTGCCACCTCGCACGCCGCACCGTTACATCACACCCGTCTGGAGCGACAGAGCCCAGGTCGTCAGCATCTTTGGACGATGTCTGTCTATGCCCTACCCGCTTTATCCATGCCTGTTAAAACTTCCTCAGTGTATTCGTCTCCGGATTTTAACTCTACATTTTACGTTAACTACAATTGTAACACGCGCATTATCGATGGTCATAAGTCATAAGCAAATTTAATACGATCGAGTGTAACTAGTGATTATATAGAAATCAAAACGAAAGAAAACCGGCCTCTACTACTTAATGAAAATGTGCCATTTTAACAATATCTTGATAAAATATGGGCGATACTAACAGTGGTTTCGAACGAGGGGAACGAAGACGTTTTAGGAGATTTTCAGATAAAGGAACTTTCGGATTTACAATATCAGTAAGTACAAGTAAGGATTCGTCGATGATGTCCTAATTCTGAGAACGGGTCGTAAACAAGCAGCGTCGCTTAAGCTGAAACAAAAATCGCTATTTGTAAAATGGACGCCATCTGCAGGAGGGAGACAAAGCGAGTATGGCGGAGCGGCAACGCCGCACGCCCACGTGACCGGCTGCGGTTCTTGCGTAAGCGTACGACGACCACGGTGCGGTGCCCGCCCTGGCCCGCTGATGTTCCCGCTCCTGCCGCGATGACACTTACTGATTGATCAGTGGATTGCCGCGACGTTTCAATAACTAATTAGGTAACGCATGGTCATTTTATTTGAAACCTACTTGGTTGTTCCTTTAGTAATTTTTATATAAGTAATCTATTGACCTAAATAAAACGGTAGATGAAGTAAAATAACGGATTTGGTACAATTTGTCACAGAAAATCGGTAGTTAGATCGATTGGAAAGATAGCTTTATTAAAGTTGAGGGACTGCCACCGGTTTATGTAATGGTGGGTGGGCATAGAGCGGAATATATTCATCAGGTACGGATGCGTTAAAGCGAGCCGCGACGGCAGTGGCGGCACGCTTGTCATGGGATCTTGACCTAGTTGGAGCAGCGCGGCGCGGGCGGCGCGGCGGATCGATCGCGAGCGGCGAGCGCTCGGCGCTCGCTGCGTCACATGAACCTCCACTAACACTACTGCGGACTGGATGGTCCGCAAGTCATAACTATTGCTGGAATTAATCGTTCGCATAGCTTCATTGGATAAAAAATCAAAAACAGTGTTAATTTCGCTGAGCAGCGCAATGCGACACTTTCGCAAGCAATGTTGGTGTACACCGGGGAGTGGAACAGGGATTTGGGAAGGATCATCATACTTATCTGAAATTCACCTTTAAATACTTAAAGAACACGGTGTTTCGCGCCCAATCCACTTGAGAGAACAAGTTTTGGTCCAGCACTTTACACATTAACTCGAAGAGATCAACTTCGCACTGGTTATAAGTTTGGCTCTGCAAGAGTCCGAACAGCGAGTTCTGCCACTCGCGGTCATCGATTGTCTGAACGAATTCTCGTATCATGGGCGAGACTCGTAGGGTTTCGGTGCTAGTTGGCTCGGCGGTGCTGGATGGCGTGGCGGCGTTGGTGGCTGGGGCGTCGAAGGCGAACGCGTCGGGCGACGCCGAGTGCGGCGAGTGCGCCTCCCACTTGTCGTGCGCGGGCGGCGGCGGCGCCTGCGGCGGCTGCGGCTGCGTCGCCAGCAGCACGGGCCCCGGCGACGACTCCGGGGAAGACGTCAGCGAGGACACTTGCGGGATCTGGATCTCCTGCTTCACAGGCACCGAGGCGTACGGGGAGCCGAAGCCCAGAACGAGGCTGCCGTCGCCCAGGGACCCTCGCAGCGTCTGCACCGCTATCTGTCGCTGTCGCATCATCTGCAGCTTGCGGGCCCGGTCTCTTTTGTACATGGGGCCGAATTTATTACGTCCTCCCCGCATGCGATCCGCTCGTACGGCTAAAACAAAAACCATCATGAGATACCGTTTTCAACGTTAATTAAATAAGTATGTATTAACTGACATCCAAATACATTTATAACAAATACCTAATAGACTCTCAAACCTAAGTTTAAATAAAACTTCAGAATTTATTATGCCGTTTGAAATCATATTTTTTTAAGCATTTTCTATTTAAAATCGTCTGATAGAATATATGTAGGTGATATATGAAAATGTTGTAAGCGATTTACCTACGTATCTTTAACTTTATCTTAACATAACGCTTAAAACTTATAATTGACTTCATGAAAATGATTGTCTATGTACTGTATGTCCATATACTGTTCGTATTTTAGGTATGTGATTGCATCGTAAATTGCAAGCCGACTTTCGCGACCTTTTTCCTAAAGCAGGGGAGAGCAGACCACATGGATCATAACATAGCATATGTTTCGATTATATAAAACAACATTAAAAAATACTATCTTGGCCAATGGCTACCCTTAAGTACTGTAATAAAATCACCAAAAGGTGTAGGCATGGATTAACTTTTTTCCATTCAACCTTGTAGCCTCACGAAGTGCATTGTAGTGTAATTCTTGGAGTCATTATTATTAAAGTCACCAGCTAGCACCAAACCACCTTCAAAAATTACACTACAATGTGCTTCGTATGGCTACAAGACAGTACAAAAACGGTTTGTCCGTGGCTAGCTATGTAAGCTGGTGAATAGAAATTGGGCTATATTTTTTTAAATATTAGGCCTTTCAGACTGTTTGTGTTTTATCGTAATAGTTTTCAAGTCGGTGTTACTTTTTTTATTTATCACATCATCTCTTCACATTTATAGATTCCAGGCAGTAAATCAACGTGTCCATGTTAAAAAAGTAAGCAGTAGGCAGTCTACTTGAACGTCAGTACCATTTCATTCAATGGCCGGCCGAACTCATTCAATGACGTATACAGTCATATCAAACTAGCGTTGTTTGCGCACCGCATAAATTAAGGTTGTTGTTTATGTTCCAGGTAAGCCCGTGTTACATGTTTTTCACATACAAGTTTTGAGTGTGAGCAACTCCATATAATACTCGTGCAGCAAAACAAATTGTTTAGAGAGAAATACTTCAACTTCTGTAATATTCTCCCTCTTAATCGTAACATATCGACTATAGTAAGCGAACCCCGCAGTTTGCGACAGGCTAACGTCAAACGTAATGGAATTGCACGACTCTTAAATCGCATGATTTTCATTCCAAACATGACAAATACATCATCAAACATAGACGCCAATATGAGACGCCGCGGCTTGCGTGCGGATGTAAAACTATTGAAAAAGACATCTGCATGAATATCGCTTTGTACCAACTCCTTCACGCAGCCTTTTGTTACCTCACTGGCACTGCTGAGTCGTTATACTTGTTTTAGTCTTTGAAGGGTTTAATGTAATCCAGTACAAAAATGACGAAGAAGTCATTTAAGTCGAATCTGTGTGGAACTAGAAACATCAAGAACGTGGCATTACAACGATTTTCTGAATACCAGTGTTGTTTGCCTAATAAATAGCAGCTTCAGCTGGAGCGGAAGGGGGTTTTCAGTGAGTCGCCAGCTCGCCCAACCCACGAGTTAAAAATAACAACCAGTTTTTATTGTAGTCAACGCGCTTCTGTGCGAAAAGGATGGTGTGATACGGCCTTGCGGAATATTGGAGCAGGACAGTAGCCGTAACGGATTTAAGCATTGCCGAGTGCAGTTTCGTATTGCAGACTGATTGTACTTTGTAAGGGTGTTCAGCATAAAGTAAGTAAAGTTGTAAGAAATTTCAAATTTGAAGATTACATATTCTGATAATTTTACATCATATCTTTAGGCGACATATCGGTAATGATATACGTTTAACTCCCAGGACTTTTTTTCCATGAAAAGAAGAAAATAAAACAGTAAGGAAAACGTACCAATGCTCGACGCCTCAACGCCCAGTAGACGACACCCATCGTCTTACTATGACATAAGGTTGCAAGTGCCGTGTATTGGGTCTGTGTCGAGTACAGGGACATTTACCTTACATGTATCTCCAAATCCAAATCATATTCGAATTCCTTTTTCTTCCTTGTTGTCAAACTTTGGAATCAGGTACCAATTAACACTCGACAATCGCAGACTGTGGCAACTTTGAGGAGACGTTTGGAGGAGTACTGCCCTGACAAATCGTCGTAAATTTTGTTTTTTATGTGTCCTGTCTTTTTATTGTATGTTATAATATTTTACTTAATTAAAATATGAAATGTTATGTATCAGTTTATACTAGTGGTACCTAATTATTTGTGTGTGTTAGGATGTAATGTTTATGTATGGGTTATATGTATTTATTTATACATGTTAGTTTAGATTGAGTAGTTTTAGGTTTTATCTCCTTTAATTTTCTTTTTTGTTTGTATATCTACTAGTTCCAATTTTCCTGTCAATCGCCCGAAGGTTAACTGGCAGAAATCTCCTCAGAGATAAGCTCGCCTTTGTACATAAGGCTGTTATTCTGTACTATTGTTTTATATGCAATAAAGAGTCATACAATACAATACATGTAAAGCCTGACCAAGATTTTTTTAGTGACTATAATAGAACTAATTTCTATCGCTGGTAACATTAAAATCAAATGTCATCTGTCTATTATTGCCAACGTTCGACGTTGTTTACGGTCTTTCCAAGTGTCATTGCGTGTAATGTACGTTAAATAAGATAATAGATTTCGCAAGAAAAATAATTCACAATGTTTTTTTAAAGTCTGATGGATGAGAAAATATTCCTTTAAGTATCACCAGTGTCGGTTTTCGATATGACTGGTGTCGTATCGTATAATGAATTTGCAATAAAAAACGAAAAGGTGAGTAATAAACGCTTCAAATATTTTTGTTTTTATATTTTAATTATTTCTATTGTTCATTCTAATTTTCGTAGGTGTCGATAGTAATGATAAAAGTACAGATCCAATTTTTTATTATAAAAATTAAGACGGTACTGATAATAAGGCAGTGGATCGTTACGTTACACAGCCAATATCAATTCAGTAGGTATTTGTTCATCAGAAACGATCGGCGACATCAAAATAATTTAAATGGGAATCTACATCCGCCACAAGCCTCGTCACAGTCATTGACTAGATCAGTTTGTGTAAGTGCGGAATAAACGAAATTTTAAATGTACCGTGTTTGTGTTGGCTTTATCACGGCTCATGTCAAGCCATGATTTAAACGACAGAAAAGCCTCCTTTGAACTAGCATTTACTATATATTCTCACGCCTGTGTTCCCAAGAGGGGTAGGCAGAGCACATGAATTCAAAAAATCCAGTGCCACGTTTAGCAAATTCAGGGTAACCAGATGGTTAAACGTGATATTGCAGTGACAGGTTGCTAGCCCATCGCCCACAATACACTAACCCTTTCCCAGAGTCGACTCTTACGACACCCACGGGAAGAAAGGGGGAGGTGCTATTCTAACCCGGCACCACACGGGTGAGCATTTACTAAAATTTCATAAACAGGTGTGCCGCGTGTTATAACCGTAACTATCGTACAAGCTGTTAGGTTTTCGTATTTAGTTAACGGAAATCCTTCACAAGTGGTGTTGTTCCAGGTATTTGATGGAGCCAACATTCCGTAGTCGTACACTAGCACTTGTCTGAAACATTTTGCAACACGTATTTAAACAGTTTTACTGTCCGAGTCAGATAGTAGTTCGAATCGTATTTACAACTCGAAAAGTCAACATGCAGAGCTTATGGTATGCAAGAAGCAGCTTAGTTAAACTTGGAATTACTTTAATTTTAAACTTCGACACGTCACACACGACATTTTTAATTTTATAGTTCTATGTTAGGTATAAGGGTTGCAAGCATTCTTTGCCTTCTTATACTTAGTGTATTTCTTTTCTGACTACTACGTAACGTATAATAAGAACGTATAGTTTGTCACAGAGACTTAATCTACTGTCGGGTTTTGGTTATCTCTTGAAATACAAATTAAAATGTATTTTCCAGTGCATCTAATGTAACACTCTAATGAGTACGCGATAGCAGCCGATAATACTGCAAACGAGGTCAGCTCTGTTTATTAAACGAATAAACTAGATCAAGGTCAAGGTCATTTTTACAAATCAAAAAGCGCGTCTCAGTGACAAGCGACGATGTGCAGAAATAGACACGTACGTAAGAGTTCACCTCGCATTCTGACGCTATTTGTGGCTGTGGCCCACTTCTCTCAGATGGGTCAAGGTCGACCTTGACAGCGAGGTTACAAGAACACCTTCAGATCCATCTCCTATTAAATCCAAGACACTAACTACTGTTTTCTGGATTATTCCAGTAGAACAGTCCTGAATATGAATATTTTTATCAATAGAACACATGGGTACGTTGAATCTAAAATGGAATATCATATCAGCCAGCGAATAACTAGTCGATAGAGATAATTAAATAAAGAAATATTAAGTACCGTACGTTTGCACCGAAAGGACGGGAAGAGGTGGGGATCACTCCTTATACCGACGAGCCGGTGAAACTTGGTCAAGGCTGGTAGCGCCCCCCGCTGCCTTGCCCCCTCGATCCGAATGCTGGCGGAGGCGCCCGAGCGCGTCCGACAGCCGTCCGCCCGCACGCACTCGATCGTGCGCTCAGATAGCGGCAGCCGGATCGTTACACAACCAAGATAAATCATCACCCGCGATGATCTACCAAACTGTGTCAAGATCTCAGTGCTCTTCTATACATAGTATTCAGACGTACGGACGAGGAGAGACCGACTACTCTCTGATAAGACATTCATGTCATACCACACATAAACACACTTCAGAAACGCTGACCAACAATACTAATAAGGTTTCAGCGCTGGATATCAGTTTGCTGCCAAGCGCGATATACAACCGTCTAGTGGTGTAATGCCTAACTAGATTTTACGCATTGGAACCGGTTTTCGCGCCACTTTTGTGTTCTGACGCGACCATACCAAAATCTATCCAAGATGGCGGCTCTCGTGCAGCCATCGTAATAATGACAGGACAGGTAATGCCTAAAAAATAGAAAGGACCGGCGGTGTGCGAGGCCGCTCTGTCGAAACACTCGATTCAGGTCAAGGCAGCGCGCCGAAATAGTCGACTGACGCGCATTTTTTGTGATTTAACATCTGTCGTCTTGGCTAAGGACCAGTCCATGGTACTGGTGCACCTCAACAAATACTAAGCCTAATTAATTTCCAATAAAATAAGTATATTTATTTAAGTTTCAACGAATCGGTCGAAGCAATTTTTTCTTCGTTGGGTAAGTATTTTGCATATTGAAGGCACCATTTCTGCTCGGCGTCTTGCAGTAAAAAGGGGAATTTCATCATCATTAATGTCGTACATTAAGAGTAAAGTTCAGTTTAACACAGCATTACGTTACGTAAAGTAGCGTGCATTTTATGTGCAGCCATCCATGTAACAACAACAATTATTCGTCGCTCGTGGTCCGCCATTCTGTCGCAGCTACCTGCGATGACTTTTGGTCTAGAAACAAACATTTTGAAAATAAAAATGTCGGTTCTACAGTAACTTTAGCAGCTTTACTACAGTTGCGTTAAAACGACAGTAACCTATAATACGTACATACCTGTCTAAGTAAATGTTGAATACTTGCTACTTTTACTATGTTTGGGCGTTATTTTTTCTAAGTTTTATTATGATTTAATTAAACACCTACGTTTTTCAATAATTGTTGCCAATTATGTAAACTAATTTCTAAGTATGTATTTAATTAAAATTCTGCATAAATATTTGTACTTCCCAATCCTAGAATGAATTGTGTTTAAAAATTATTTCAACAAATATTTATTCAGTGGTTAAATAAAATTGTTTACAGGGTTGCATTTAAGGCTTAAGTTAATCATGAAACTTGTAGTAACTGTTATCAACTTATTGGTTAGAACAAGGCTAAAGACTAAGAAGTTCTTTAATCGCCTTTTACTTAACTTCAATAGGTATTCCGTTGAATCTAAAAAGGTGATATGACCTTCGAGTTAAAACGATAAGTCTCATTTATTTTCTAAAGTCAGTTTATACCTAATAAAGTTTCATCAATGTATCTTCAAAAAACATTGATAAATCCTAAAAGCTATGATTATTTGTTTGATACTTTCGTTAATAAATAAGTCAAAATGTCATTAGCATTTTAGCATCAATTTCAGCAAATGATAACTACGCAGGTTGTAAAAAGCGCCTAGCCTAAAAACTGACACTAAGGAAAAAGCCGCGTCGCTGGCACTAAGCATATATTATTCGCTATAATTGAAGAAGGCGTATTCAGGCCGATGGTGCTGAAATTGCGATACGAGTTTAAGCGAGGTATTTAAATTACCGTGGTTCAGCATTCTGTCCAACTGAATGCAAACCTTATTAGACTGAAATAGCGCGTTCTAATAAGAAATCAGGGGAATTATGTGTTTAATTTATACGAGATGTGATCCATAATCCAATAAGATTATCAATTCTTACATCGGATTCTACCACATTTCCATATGTTGTAACAAAATCTTTAGGGTATTTTCCGCCCAATTCGTCCATTGGCGCTCGCCCAGTGAGTCAGAAAGTTATTTTTCCCTTGCGATGGTTTACTGGTGGTATACCTATATTGTTCTTAACTCATTCTTGCGATGATTACGTAAGTGGACGGTAGGATTTCGACAAGCACCATAGTAAATTCGGCACGCTAACCCGTGGATGTGTGTAAATGTGATACGTGTTCAGGTCACATTTGGGTAGTCCGTTGCGACAGGCCGACCGAGATGTCTTGTGAAACAAGCGCTTGCGCAGCAGCGCACCCCACCGTACGGCGGCGGCCGATTGTGTCGAAACACACGATACATTCGCCGCCGTGCGCCCGATTCACAACCCCGCCTGACTCCGTGCGTCTTTACGAACCGTCATTCAGGTCATGCATACTGTCTTTACGTCTTTCAGACCTTGTGGGCAGTTACGATAACAAGGTTAGAATAACTTCATAACATTTCGGTTACAAGCACGAATGCTATCCCGATTATTCGTAGCTAGTCTTTCGTGGCGCATTCAGGTGGTTTCGTTGCGCCGTCCCGGTTGAAGTTATTCTGTATAAATATTTGCAACATGCAGTAAGTAGACAGGCAGTGCGTTCGGCGGGCCAGTGGTTCAGCGCTGGCATTGCACAAGGCCCGCTGCAGGTCGGGCAGGCGGTGCGAGGCTCTCGCAACCGCTGCTATTCGGGTCACCCAACGATTTGTGTGAATTGTGTCATCTGATACATGCTTGCGCTAAACGACATTAGCGTTTTACGTTTGTGTAAATTAGACTAAAAAGTGAAACAGTGTACAAGGGAGGGAAATAACTATGTATTACATTTACTATAAGCAAAGCATTCCTCATTTCATCACATAGTAATCGCTTAGTTTTAGAATTCTGCATGATATTAAGTTGAAATATGAATGAATGCTTCGTAAAATATATTTTTAATCATAATTTTCGATGGTAGCCTGGATGCGCTTATTGAGAGTCGTAAGTAGATGTTGCAAACACGCAGCTCATGAACACAGCATCTGGCGAAACGCGGAATGGCGAATAGGTTACGCACACAGAAGCGAAACCGGTGTGCGTACATGCACGCACAAGTGGGCAGCGCGCGCGCCGCATCGCGGCCCCGCGCCCGCTCGCATGTAGGTCAGGGCGCTCTGCGACCGCGCGCGTTTTAAATTTAGAACGATCCGCGCTTCAAGCCCCGCCCCGCAAGATCATTTCAATTATAAATTTTATGTACTTACTACTTTTTTTAATTGAACATGCTTCCATATTATTTGCATATTTACTATAATCCATGAACTTGCCTCGATGCAAGTACTTATTCAGGACCACCTTGAATTCCATCGTTGGAATTAAACGCGAGTTGTAAAAGCCAAAGCCATTGGTTTGACCTACTTCTTGACAACGTGATCATTTAAACAAGAAAATTTCTTTAGCGTAACAAAATAACAGAAACTTCGTAAATTTTGGTAAAATTGTACTGTTTGTTTGTAAAAACAGGAAGGCTTTAATAATCCCGATCCCGATATGAAACGGCTTCCATATTACCCTGAAGTTACTTTACTAATTTAAACTGTAAAAACAAGTAGGTACATTTAATTTATTTTGATGAGAAATTAAGAAGACTATTTAACAATTCCCTAGGACATTTAATTCGGATAGTTAATAGGCCTGGTGAGCTACTAAGTAAAAATATGTCTTCAGTAACCTTTACATAATATGTAGCAAACCCATATCACTTAATATTGGATAGGTACAATTTAATTGTCCATGGGTTTTACACGATAGTTGTCAGCCCTACGTTAGTAAAATTGACCGCGTGCTTGGAATTTATGTGATGAGTGAGTTATGACGTCGCCATCGAATAAGCCCCTACCTACCTATGCGTGTCTAACTTTTACAAAATTTTACATGTTGACAACAGCGGAGTAGTATTCTTTATAACCGAATGGATTTGAATTTATGACTCGGATGAGTCGTAACCTGAATTTTCTGATGGATTACGATGCGATTTCTTGAGATTGGCTAAATTATGTGCGTAACTTTAAGTCAGCAGAAATGTAACATCCAGCTCGTGGCCTAAATCTATTCAGAAATAAATTGTCACGGCAGACAAACCCTAGTTGGGCGCCATCGTTGTTATCTGTAAATACTCTATTGAAACTTGGAAACTATATTAAGACGAAGTTTGAGATTAAGTAAAGCTTCAATACTGATACAGAAAAGAAGATTTTAATAAGTCTCAAGATTTCCATAATTGCCTTCTTTACAAGTGGTAAGCATTTTAGTAGCCACTACGAAGTCCCAATAGAGAATTAGTCGACTCAGTTCGGATGAGAAAAAAACATCACGAATGCGTTAGTGTCTAAAAAGAGGAAAATGGTGTAAGATATACAAAAGATTGCGGTTTAAAGAAAAGTAAATTAAAAAGGTAAAGGGAAAAGCCGAAGAAGTAATGTTTAGATCAAGCAAAGAAAAACAAGATTTACCTCGATCAAATGAACGAATGAGGTAACAATCCCGCAAAAGACTTTCTCCAGAATTCTGTATTTTTTCCTTAACATAAAATACATCATACCATCAATGAATATATTTAGAAAAGACAGAATTTTGAAGTTTTGATGACTATAATGTGACTAGGTCAGTTGAATTTACTTCTATAAAACATAACAGAATATTCCGGCAGCATTGAAATTCTACGACAATCCATAATTTGAACATAGCTATTTAAAGATGTATGTAGGTTTATTTAAATTAGTAGTTAACTAGATGGGTCCTTCTAAGTATATGATAAATAATTACGACATTAAGTTCGTAACTACATTGTTTTTATTAGGTACTGAACTAGGTAAAACAATCGAATGTCGTCAATTAAGTTGACTTGTCTGATTTAGGGTCGATTCATTCAAACAAGAATAGAACTTAGTCTGGGAATCAGTCACTCTTCCCATTTTTTTTTTCGTATAAAAAAACATTACGCGATTAAAGAGATTCCAAGACTAAATTTTATCCTCGTTTGGTTGAATCGGCTCATAAAGATAATGTTATTTTTATGGAAATGCACGAGTGAAAGTGACTTTTGGGGAAGTATCCGTTGTTGTCCTTATCACTTAAAAACACGTGACAATAAAAAGGATAACTTCTTCAACTTTAGGAAAGCTGAGTTTGTTTGCGGATAGGTAGGTACGTAAATAAAAAATACCGAGAGAAATTCGATGTGAAGTTGTAAAGTAGATAAAAAATATAAAATATTGACACTATTCATTATAGGCTTAAGTGAATCAAAGTCATAAAAACTGAATGCGACTTATTGAGCTAGAGAGGTATACTCCCAACACGATCGGTGCCTACCGCACAACGATTGGATGTCAGATATATTATGTATACGTATATTTAGTGTTAATATAGCTGAATTTAGTGAAATAGAGAAACAAGGACTTAACGTTGAACCAACCAATAAAAATTGGTCATTCATTATCTTCATTAAGTAGATATAAAACAAAAAAAACAGTACCCAATAGACGCCACCTCATTAATGCTAGGTCGATGTAAATGGAGCACAATATTGCTCTACTTCCTATTGAATTTAGCGCCAGGACAACCTGTTCTGTTGTGATGCAAATGACTAGTTGAGCGTAAATGGGTGAAGGTCGCGTAGAGTGCTGATGTTATGATCTGATTACGCAGATAAGGATCCACACGGGCGTCGTTTTGTTAAGTCGTTTGACATGTCGCTGAAATTATGCGCTGGTGTAAAAGTACCTACATTTTTAACCGGCTAATGGCTATGTGGTGCCCTACTGTCACCCCACAGTGTCGCTGCCTGCTCTGACGTCATCTAATGAACCTTATTGCATAGCGCTCTTAATCGCGTGGGTTTATATTTTTCTCTATTTAGACCATAAATGAATGCTCGTAAAGTTATAGTAAAACTTAAACTAACAAGTGCTAGAAATACAGTATCAGATGCAGAGAAAAGTTGCATTAATGTTGCAGAGAAAAGTAACCACATGTAATGTTTCGTTACCGGGGGGTACCTTTTCCCTGCATCTGATCGTACAGATAATACACGAAATGAGGAAGTACAGCACTCACCTTCAAGCTTCATGCCGACATCCAGACATTTCTGAAAGCGACAGAAGGGGCAGCGTTTTCTCTGTGTTTTGTCTATGTGACAGGCACGTTCAGCAACGCACGTATACACCTTCTTGTTTTGAACGGTCCGCTTGAAAAATCCCTTGCAGGACTCGCACGTAAGCAGCCCGTAATGGTAGCCACTGACTTTGTCCCCGCACACGGGGCACAGTTCTTCAATCACATCCTTTGTGTCGGTCTGGTCACACACGGCGCCAGTCGCCGGCAAGTACGCGCCAGCCTCGCCACCGGCGCCTGTGGGAAACAGATATGATGGGTCCAGGTTGGCGTAGCCGAAGGACTGTTGCTCCGGCCCGCACTGGTACGCTGCACCCTGAGGCACGTATTGTTGGGAAGTTCCCGAGGGTCCACCACCCGAGCCAGATCCTTCAGGCCCTGGGCTCAAATCAAACGGAGACATGTTGAGGGACATGAGGCCTGTCTGCTGGTCCATCGTCATGCTCGGCCGCGCTTTGCGGCAGCTTACAAATCCTAAGTCGGCGTTCAACCGCAACAACGTTTACACAGTCACCGAGTTCACTAGCGGTCTAGCCGCAACACTATCTGCCGTTTGCGGGCTGCACCTGTTCAAGCACTATAATATGAGGCACGTTAATCCAGCACATGTTGTCCTACACGAATAGAGTTTGAATGTTACTGGCGCTGGACGCCGGTATGCGCGATAACTATTGGTACAACTTTGACAGCGCGCGTTCAGTTACGATCGCCTAGTGTCAGTGAAGTCGACGGCACGCGTGCCACCCCGAGGACGTCCCGCGATCGACTGGCGGCCGGCGACGACGACGCGCGTGCCGGCGCCTCCCGCATGCGCGCCCCGCCGCTACCCGCGAGCCCCCGCCCGCTCGCACAATGGAAAACGATTAGGAGCCCATGTAATAAGTGAAAGTGAGTCGGTGACCCACTTTCCCGCGATCCAGGTCTATGTTAGTGCGCGTTCGCGCGGTTGCGCCACCGAGCGGGCGGAGGGGGCCGCGGGGGGCGGCCCACTGACCCAGTTGCGCGCGGTGCCGCAGCAGGGCAGGGTTGCTGCGAGCCGCTGTGTTTATGTTCGCATCGTAATCGCTCGCTCGCATGCAGCACTGAACATAGCGGCGCCGACGCATCCGTCCTTATACTGTGCATACCTAACTACTAACTAAATAAGACTCGAACGGCTTTGCGGTCTATCGAATGATTTTTCTGAGGACCATCCAAGTACCAAACTACCCTGTCAGTGAAGATCTATTTTTTACCAAGTACTAATACATACTAGTAGTAATACATAAATAAAAACAATAATACCCTAAAAATACCTAAAATCCTGAATAACAATAGGTTCGGTACAATGAATATGTATACCTAGCGCCATTTTCTTTTATGTGGCTGATAAAAATTTGTCTTTCTTTTTAGACTTGTGGGGCCTAAAAAGAACCTTTTCCGAAAAATATCCTTTTGAAATTGGAGACGAAGACAAACAAATCAGTTTTTACTACGTGGGTACTGGATACCACTTGAAAGCAATTTTATTGGACAAAAACAAGTGAGTACAGTCCTCGAAATCTAACTTGGCAAGATTTTTAAGTAGTGAGGCCGAAAAGCGATACGCGTACTCTAAAATTTTGCTAAGTTAAATGTTAAGGACTGTACCGATAATACCATAAACCAAATCGGAAAGTAGAGCACGTGGAATTAAGTGCTAAAGTGACAATGATTGTTTGTTAAATCTAAAATTCAATTCTAGCCACCGAAACAGCATAGTAAGAAGACTGTCCGAGTTCAAAATTGCTAGCATATCCCACCACCGTTAATTTTTCTAAAGAAATAATCAAAGATCTTGACCCGCTTCAGACCAGAATTCAGTCAACAGGTCATGACCGAGTGAAGTGACAGCCTTGCAGTCACCAACCATATGCACACTATTTCCCAAACGTCTAGTCACATCGAGTGCAACTTTGAAATAAAATACATCATGTGATCGAAATATCCTTCCAATATGTCGTAGTTGCGTCGAATGGCGAGGAAGAAATCAGTATGTGTAGTTGTGACTCAATGAGTTTCGATTTCATAATCAAGGCATGCATATCCAACGAAAAAGCGACAGTAAAGGCAGCGAACGACTTGCACAAAGTATGTCATTTTCGCTATCACCCAGACGCGGCGGCCTCCACTGAAAGTAAGAGTACACAGCCGCACGCGCAGCTTTCTTCGCTTGCACAGATGCGACGTCACACTTTCGCCACGCCCGTCGGTGACGCGCGTTGATGTAATGCATCGTAATAGAATAGTAGGGTAATAGGTCTAGAGCCACTCATACGCATAAACTTTAATATTTGAGCGCCGAACAAATTGCTTATAAGGCTATATATTTTGAACTTTTATCCAAGTTTAGTTTTAGTTGTTTGATAAGTTTGAAATTAAGTCGCATACTGTATTAAAAGTATTTAGCAAGATGGTGTACCTTAATTATAATCCTTAAGTGTCAAAATTTTTAGGATTTATTTAATGAGTAGGTACTTATCACCTCTATCCATCCTTAAAGCGGTTTTGATGTTTTTTTTTTATTTAATTTGCCCAAAAAAAGAGACTAAAAAATCCATGTAAGTACAATTTCATTTCATGAACATAGTTTAATTTTAAAAATAGATGTACGGTAGTATTGACTGTAGATTATTACTAGAGTACTTAGATGCGGCATTTTTGCGTATGTCTGCATACTACAAAACGTTGCATTGTAAAAAAAAAAAATAACTTAATAGGTACTTGTATACGAGTGATACAGAAGTGGTGAAATAAGTCCTTAATTAATCGCACATGTCGAATTTAAGAAGATGAACGTTTTGTGCCTTAAAGCACTACATTGATAAATCCGCATTTGGCCTACGGTAAAAAATTTAACTCGTTAGAGTGTGACTAACTATCGCATTGGAAAAGTGGTACGTCGTTGGTTTTAGAACCGCATCTCTCCATTTCTCCCTTGGACGTCGTAAGAGGCCACTGAGGTAAAGCAGATACTCGCAAGTTAGGCCTGCGTTACACATACATAGTAGCCAGCACGCGTATTTCACATTTGTATGTAGATTGACATACGCGTGCAAAATGTGCCAGCAACGGGCACGTGTAACACCGGGCTTATAGTATAGGATTACTGTTGGCGTCCGGCTAGCAACCCGCAAGTATTTGTATCAATATCAATTTTTTGGGTAACGTTTCGTCCGTTCTACCTACCCCCTAGGGAAAACCTTGGAAATTCCAGAATCTTAAATATTTAAAAGCGTTTATTGAATATTTCACCTTACCAGAGAAAGAAAAATGACATAACATCTGTACATTATCTTATATTTTTTTCTTTCCCATCTGTCGTAAGCCAAACCTTTGAATATTTTGACCGGTCGCTAACGTACAAGAATACAGCCAGCGAACCAACGAAGCCGGATTCAGCTCGGCTTGCTGCGTTATGCGTCATACATAAGTTTATAGCCAATTTATACGTCACCGTCGTAAAGGTATGAAATAAGACCGTAAATAAAAACGTAGAAAAAAGCTTTACTATAGATACGTGTAGTGCTAGTGATTCTAGTAGCGCTTTTCTATCTACAGTACAAATATCGTCCCGTGTGGTGTCGGGTTTAGAATAACATCTCACCATTTCTTACGTGGATGTACCTAGTAAGCGACGACTAAGGAAATAAATTTAGGTAGGCTTCAAGCGACGGGTTACCAACCTCTTTGTCACCTATGTTTAAACCTAAAAAAATATGCTAAAAGCGGCAAAGAAACGTGAAACGTGAAACTCATGGTTTTGACTATGTAACGGTCCGCGTACTCTGTCTGACCACAACACAGGCGAGATGTATGTAAATGTACTCTGTGTTAAGCCCAGTTGACCTGTTAAGGCCAGTGAACACTTCTCTACCCTCATCTTCATGAATAGTTTACAGAATGTAGTCCTCGCTACTCTTGACGGAGCCCTGTTCTACGGGCACCTTGAAGTGAGTCGATGAGTGGGCGTCTGTAGCCGTACAAGTCGTGTCGTCACACCATCAAAACCATTATTCCTTGAGGAACTGAAACTATGCGTTTAATATTAAGTACCATTAGCGAAGCGACTCGCCCAGCAACCCACGGTTTGCTGCACTATTTATAGATTTATATTATAAGAAATAAAGTTAGTTAATAGTAACGTTAATAAAAATTAGTCCAATACGTCCCACTGCTGGGCATAGGCCTCAAGGTTTGGCCTTACAATTCCCAGGCGGGAGAAATAAGAATAAGAAATGTAAAATCCGTTTCGAAATCCATGGAAGATTTAGATTTAAGAGGGCGCACACATTTTTTACGAACGTAATTATCAGATCAGGCGGGGAAGAGAAATTCAGGGGCAGGGCAGGGGTAAGAGGCACCACAGACCATAACTCGTCGAGTTATGAGTGATTATGGTCTGTAGAGCCCTCTTATCCCTGCGTTTCTCTTCCCCCACCTGACCTTAGTGGTTTTGGACCAATGTTTAAAAAATCGTGAAAAATAAATTAACTCATATTTAGCCATGAAAAAAATATGGTTAGACTAAACATATTCTGTAAATTCACAATAAAATTGTTTCATTTGTAATTATAATAAAATCAATGAGAAAAAAAATATAGTAATAGTTCAACTTTGAAATTATGTACAATGATATTTGAATAATAAAAACCAATAATTTGATGCATGTCTCTCCGTTAATCCCCAGTAGACTATATTGTCTATCAGATAATAACTAGTTTATATCGTTTATGGTAAATTTTAATGGAAAATTTTCAAGTGAAAGACAGCTCTGACGCGTATTTTTGTGAAAACCCTTCAACAAATTGGCCAAGTAAAAGAAATCTGTGTTGCTAATAAAATATTTCTTTCCGTTAATCCCTAGAAAAAGAGTTGATTTATATGTTACAGTAGTTTTTCTTTAAAAACTTAAGGATTTATAGCTTTCTAAAGCATTTGAAAATCAACAAAATCACCGAATTTTGTGTGCACCCTCTTAATAGTTAAACACGGCGGGCATTTTCGTTTATCACTTAGTGATACAAAACATCAATCTACATATGTATAGGTATGAAATTTTCTTACTCTTGATAGGTACCTACTTGATTCTGAGAGAAATAAAATAATTTGTAATTTATAAATTAAAAAAAACTTAAAGATGATCCAGATAAAATTACGTTAAATCAACTTAAGAAAACTTAATTTTTTTAATTAAGTTTTCTGCGTCAACGTGCCAACCACTTGAAAAAATTAGATCACTTATATGTATAACTCGTGGCATCCGTAAATTTAAATAATTAAACGAATTTACGACCCCCTATCTGCTGGAATGTTGCTAGAATATCCACATCGAAAAGCAACAGTGGGAACACTGCTGCGAGGCAAAAATAGCAAGTAAATCGGTGACACTGTCAGTAGAGCTCCTTCACGAGTCTCTGCCACCTTTACCACTACTATGAGTTGCCATCATAATCCGCACTTAGATAGTACATAAATGCAAATGCATCGAACATCTGTTAAATTCGTGTCCTATACGGTACTGATATGCTCTGCGTTAACGTAATGTAACGGCTACACAACGTTAGTCGCTAGCTCATACTATCAATATTTAATTCCACAAGTGACGGCTAGAGGCGCTGAAAAATTCTTCATAGAATTCTTCATCTACGCCAGTACGGTCACCGGAAACTCGTAGTAATGGTACAGCTAAACCATAACCGTAAAAGTAGAGCAGCGGCGCGGCGAGCACCGCTCGGGCGAGGAGAGGGTGAGTTCTGTGATTTCGAGTCAAGTGCATTGGGTTAGTGGGTCAGTAAAAACCCCCCGTGACCCACATAATGCGTATATGGTGCGTCCAACAGTTGTTGTCGCACTGTATTTCGTATGTATGTACCGTACAGAGTGCACTAACTGAAACCTGTCATTTTGATAGATGGAAATTTATTTAATCCGTATCACTATAAATTCAGAAGTCAAGTCAAACAAAAACAGTGAAATGAATTATACATACAGTGAATAGTTATGAATTTACGCCAGTTAGTTCGTTACTAATGTAACTATAACCTAAAGACCATCATTAAAAACGCCGGTACGGATGATTGCTAGTAGACACCTAAGCAATCAAGACACATTTTACGTAAGTAATTAATGACCTTAATAAACATGCGCGCAAGTATAAAATAACTAGGCTACCCTAATTTAGCCCGTATGACCCAATTGAAGGGCCGAGCTTGACCTACATGGAAAGTACTTCGTTGATAAAGCCTTCGACAGCGCTATGATGTGCCTTTCTCGGCATATTAATGCGATATTTTTTTAGATTCGAACAAAAATGGTAAAAAGGCGAATTAAGTTAGTCTGTCTGTCTCATGAACATAGGAACTACTATTTATTATCTTAGGAGCTACGAATCCTGACATGAAATTTGCTAATTGTATTTCTCAACAGACATACTTAAGACCCATTTCATTACATTTAATAGACGACACTCATTTTGAGAAAAAGAAAACAAAGGAAATAAGGCTGTTTTTTTTTTCAGAATATTAAGAATCGTTAGGGCGTTTGTGCACTACCATGAATTTTACGGTCCGGCTTTTTCATTGAGGTCTCGTCTCGCTCGCTCTTCCATTAAATTGT
>BHDV01069855.1:140637-178828 GCA_005406045.1 Adoxophyes honmai | reverse complement strand
GATCAATAGATGATAGATCGATGGCGCTGTGTGTCGTTTGAAACGAGAAGTTTTCTTATAGTAGTTGTGCTTTATACCGCAATATGTATAACCGAGTTCCACGCGGGCGTAGCCGCGGGCGGAAAGCTAGTACTTCATATTTTCCAATAAGGGATAACTAGGGGTGTCTTGTTTTCAAAGTGGGGTGGGGTTACTAGGTCAGTGGGTGTTATACAAAAGGGATCAATTTAATAGTTTTTTTTTGACAACAATATTAAACCCTTGATAGCAGTTTTCAAGTTAAAATAAAAATCAGGCCATAAGTTAAGCCCCGTATATGATCCATGTAGCGTCAGGTTTAGAATGACACCTCTCCACTTCTTCCGAAGATTTCGAAAGGTGCGACTAAGGAAATAGGTGCAGGTTTGCTTCGGGCGACAGGCACACCTCTCTCACTCTCTCATCTCATTTAAACTTAAAAAAGAAAGCAGAGTCCTTATCAAGAAAATTTTACACAGTTAATAAAGGTCAATAATTAAAAAACAAAACTTGCTTTATTTATTCTTGTGTGTAACGATAGTTACCCATAAATTTTATATAGGTGATTTTGGTTACATAAAGGAAGCGATCGAGCTTTTTTTTTATTAACCCTTAATTTAAGTACTTTTTTTAAACTTGGCTGGAAGAAGCTAAGTTTTTATAATCCGTAGGCTCAGCACAAGACGCGCTAGAAGACACGCGCGCTGGAGACTACCTGTCAGTTTCTACAGCGAACAGGAGAGAGAGAACGAATCTCTACTCGCACCTTGCTGCGCTAAGTCGGCAGTTCGAATTATGTTCTTCATAAACTAATAAGAGCCTTTTATTTTAACCTTTTAAAGAACAAAAGATAACATAATGTAGTGCCTGTATGTACGGCCAAATGCAAACATAAGTATCGATTTATTTATTACTTTTACTATCGATCCTCTCATAAATACGTGCTAAGTACATACTTACGTTCGACATAAGGCGTTCTGTACACCTGTTTTTTCACATTTGATGTACATGTCACCAGAAAATAACGCAATCCGTATGTTTATAAATTTCGTAGAAAAATTATAGTTTCTTAAGATTCCAAACGAAAGACAAAAAAAAATGTTACTCCTACATTTCCGCAAATTTTTATATAATCTAACCTAACCTAATCTAACATAACAAAACCTAATCCGACTTAAACTAACATAATTTAACCTAATATGATGATTTTACGAAAATGTGGCCGTAAAATAACACAATTTGTCTCTCGTTTGGAATCTTACGGAAATTTATAAATTTCCTAGATTTTTTTCGTAATTTTGTAAACTTACGGATTTTATTATTTTCCGGTGACATTCATACGCACTGTATAAAATAATATTTATCACGGAGAAAATAAAGTATTCATACTTGTTCAGTTCATACCTCCTGTAGCTAGTCAAACAGTTTCTCACACCGTGGACTAGAATTACTGCAGTGCTCACAATGGACAGTGCAGTGTTGCAGACAGCGCAGTTTCGAGCTAAATTGTACGTGTCTGACGAAGGCAACATAATTAATGAGGTTACAGAACACATACCATAAAATGTGGCGTGTACGGATTACGAGGTCGGTTTTGCTTAGAATGGGAAGAATACCTAGAGACGACAAAGGTATGAGGCGGGCTTTTACGCTACTGATATCTAAATAACAAAAATATTACTTCAAACGGCGTCATTCATAATCCAATTGTCGATCCAACTCCCATTAGTATAAAATCCCATCTCAACTCAAGTAGGTACAGAGTGAGACTATTTTGTTTTTATCTTAAAGTTATGAAAAGGTACTATCTAAAATCTTTATGGAAATCTAAAATCAAAAGACCAAAATAAAATGTTTGCATAAAATTTGAAAAATATTTTTTATTGAGGTTAGAATGTCTGTTAAGGCAGCTCTGTGGTACAATGATATGATAAAAAATTTGGGTTAGAAGTCTAACTTACTGCGGAAATCGATTTAATTGATTCATAGTCGGAACATACTTAATCTTAACAGTGTATTCCTAAAGCAGAGCTACCCCAGCCAAAGGACAATGAAATGTTACACAGAAAGCAAATTATGACGATATTACGCAACGGGGCCGCTTTTTTAGACAGTTGGAAGCAATTAATAATGACGGTGTCAACATAATACGATGAACGTTTATTTTTATGTAATAACCAGTGATCGGATCTAGGATGCAATTTGGGGTGAACGACCTCAAACATTATGCTTATCGTGGATGTGCCTCGGGATTCCCGCGATTTTGGATAATGGGCTATTGCAAATAATAAGATTTTGGTGGGTTACACTAAATAAATAAAATGAAAATGTTTGCTATAAGAAGGTCATTTATTTGATAAGTATATGTACGTACTTTAAACACACATTTTATAACTCCTATTCTACAGAAATCTTTTGTATACACAAACGAGTTACTACTTTCTGAAACAAGTGAAACAAACAAGAATATATTACATACAATTTTATTTAAAAATAAAAATAACAAAAAAAGTCGCGGGGTTGTAAGTCATATCCACCTTAATATTGAAGACTTAAACCCTGGGAAATTGCATCCTAGATCCGATCACTGGTAATAACCATTGTACAAGATTGTTAAGGATGTATTTCAACCCATAACAAGACTAAATTTTATTCTGGTTTGGTTAAACTGACCCTTTTAGTGCAAAATATTTTCCGTCGTATTGTTTAGAACAACTTCGTATTACGCGCTCAGTACAATACTTTTTGTCAATTTGACGTTACTAAGCAGTTCAGCTGCGCGCGAGATGGACTATTGTACCTGACATTGTCTAACAAAAGTCAGAAAAACAGTGGAGTCCCACGCATTGCCGTGCGAAACCTACAAGTGTGGTTTTAGCAACTTTTTTTCATAGCTGAAAATTTTACTAGCAGATTTTAAAGTGAAAGATGCATTCGTAATCCTTCTTTCCTTGCGTTGCGAATTCTCACTAGCTGCATTTGCCCTCAGTCATTATTTGGTGACTCACTTAAAAAAAAATCTAGATTCAAGTTTATCATAATAAAGAAATCATATTAATAAAAAAGGCAACGCGAGGGTAAACTCAACTGAAAATCTTAAAAAAAATCTTACGGGAGATCAAGTTTGCTGACCTAGCTAATAACCTAACCTACTTAAGAAATAAAAATCACGAGATAAACTAAAGAAATGCATAGTTATATTAATTATGTCGCAACTGGCGTGCATGACTTTTGCATCGGAGGCTCGATTCAAAAGCAGGTCATTTGAACAATGATTCGATAAATATTTATAACAAGAGTGCTGTGTGGACTTCGTCTCGCAAACACCGACAGGTAACTTCTTTTTAATTTTCACCAAGCGAGTAGCTTAGCAAAAGGAATGTTAGCGACCGGCCGCGATACCGACTGCCGCCTAGCTGGTAGCTTAGCTTTTGCAGTCACCGTGTACCGTATATGTATGCTAACATGACACTAAAGCTGTATAGTCGATTTAGCAACTCGAGAGACGCTTAGCAAATCACCTGCCTACTGTGTTATCTTTTCATAGATTTTTTTACATTTTAGGCGATAGGCTTGCAACCGCTCAATATTAAATCCCTTAGCTAAAAACTTAAAATCTTTCTCTTCCTTAGTTGGTAAGTACTTAAATAAAATTTGGCCCCCTTTTTGTACTTGGATTAGCTCGAATTTTGTATGGCCTTATACTGAAAGTGCACGACAATGCAATATTATTCTGACATGGATCCAATCTGATGATCGAGCAGGAAGGAAATAAATAAGGTTACAAGATGGTTGATTAAGCACGAGTGTTGAACGTACAGTCGGCCAAACAATTGGTCTACCCCCATAAAATCGACATTCATTTGAACCTCATGAAACAACAAGGTTGATTTCCCCTTGCCATAATATTACGACAGTGACAATACTGACCCTAGCTCCCTAATCATTATTGTATTTACGTCTTGTGTCATGTCAACCTTAGTGATACTTTGATCTCACAGAAACTTAGTCAAAAGTCGTAAACCACTTTCTTGACTGACCGTACGTACTTGTGCTAAACTGATAATGACAACAGACAAATTTAACTGAGCCGTTATTTCCCATCCATTGTCATATTAACCAACTGCAAAAATTAGCAATCGCAAATATAACTACATTTGTTTTTTTTTAATGATGAACTAGAAAACGACAATTTTAGAATTTTTCGTACACTCTTGCGACATGAAATTGTTTCTTGCAAAATTCCGTGATTTTAGGTCAATTGGACCCTCTAACCTTAAAGGTGTTTAGGTGCCTTTGCAAATGTATGGGAAATACGGTCTTCTTCATTTGATTTCGATAGACTTAGAAAATTGTTTTTTTTCACAGCTTAATTAAACGGACAGCAGACTTTAACATTTGGTATCAACTGCTACTTCATATCTCTGCGTGATCATGAGAAAAGGGTCTCAACAGGTAGACAGACGAACAGCGAAGTGATCATAAAAGAGTTCCATTTTCCCTTTAATGTGAAATAGTCGTGGTTATATCTACGTAACGTTGCGTGTGCTCTGCCTACCTAAACTGACACAAAATAACTTCAACAAAAAACATTTAGAGATAAAGTTAGATAAAAGAAGTTTATATGTATATGTAACAGTGCCCGGTTGATAGCCTATATATAAATCAGTAATGTAAAGCTCAACTGTTAAATAGTTGTGAGAGTCAGAATGGCGGGTGTACCTTCACAAATATATAAAATGATTATACTAAAAAAATGTACTCAAAATGTACTATTTAGTACCTAGTTAAAAAAAATTGTACCGCTCCACAAATAAAGTTATTACAATGTGAAGGTACACCCGCCATTCTGACAGTCAGGATGGCGGGTGTATGCCAATTCACCCAAAAAAATGTACTAAATTTGTACTTTAATATGCAGTTAAAACTTCAGCAATCAGATTCGTAATCTGTGAATTAGACACATTTAACTTTTTTCCTATTTAAAATGAGTCGCTAAGTGCCGCTTTACTGTGAAGTATCGATTATTGTATATATACCGGCATAGGTAGGTACTGGCGACAAAAAAATATTACTGAATTCTCTGCAGATAAAGTTCGTTTCCCGTAAATTGTAGCCACTTATAAATAGTAGGTACCTACTTTACCCCTGCTGCCTAACTATTTTTACTTTCTCGCCCGTACATAAATGAACGTTTCTGTAAACACATTATTCTAGATTCTACGCACATTGCTTCCCAACAATTAATTTCATCTAAACACTTTGTTAGTTCTTTAGTTGAGCCTGATAGTTTACTGGCTAAGCAGAAAGCGAGACAATGACACACTTGGAACTTTGCCGGGGATTAGCTTGTATGGCAAACCAACTTTATTCAATGATAAATGGGACTATTTTACTGCTCAGACTGCAGTAGGTAGGCGAAACTTACAAAATTACACGTTTAGAAACGTATTACATAGGTACTCCAAAAACTGGTAATCAAAAATTCATCTTAACCTATGATTTGTAATGGTTAAAAATATGTAAATTGCTATGCAGTAGTTACTACAGCGTATTTAAATTAATAGCCCTGCAAGTATAGTATAAACCGGGAGAGACAATTTTTGTTGAAGCCAATATAGCTTGTCAACCTCTTATAAGTATAACGCTACTCGCCAATAGCGCAATATTTCATAAACAGTATCAAAAAAGCCTATAGGCAATGCAATCGAAAACGGTTGAATTTGTTCCAGAATTAAGTATGTATTCTTTGTGCGATTAAATAAATAACGTAGTAGCTTAATTGACGTAATTAACGAACAAAAATATTCGTTTTTTAAGATAACATTAAAATACCAAAAAACTATAAAATAAAGAAAAGAACCCAGCGCCATTTCACAGATTTCTATAATGCTAATAAGGACATTGATTGAAACATGCGTTCCAGATCCAGATCAAATTTAAAATTTAAAAGCCTGTATAATTTGACGTGAAACTGTCCAGAAAATCTTTGTTCTCAATCTGAATTTGAAATCAAGTTTGAGCAAGAGCGCAGTGTTTTCACCGCTGAAATAGGTCACAGTTGCGTCGCTGAGTTTCGCAATGCGATGTTTTTATGTTTTCGTGTCCACATGGACACCTGGCGACTGCCAGCGATGCAAATGCCCAGTAATCTATTCAATCACGAGTATAAATACGCATCTTTAGATACTTTTTAACACCTTTGTGCCCTGCACTCACTGGGTGCTATATATAAGAAACGTTCCATGGCTTGAACAGTCGACTCCTTTCAAAATTAATGATTAACCCTTTGTGGTTCAAACACGGTAATGATGGAAAAGGTTAGGTATATTAAAAACAAATATAAAATACGCACAAAAAGAAAAACTGTACAACATATTTTCATTTTCGCATGCCGATTGAAATGAGCTCCACTTTCTCGAATTCATGAATGTATTCTTTCCGGAACTGTCTTTTAGGACATTTTACAATGTACGTAACACATTTTTAATACATTTTAGAATCTTATTTCACATACACAATAACATGACGTTAACTGGCAGAGATCCCCTCGGGGATAAGTTCGCCTTAGTATATGAAGCTGTTATCCTGTAACTTGTTTTTGAAATTGTTTTACGTACAATAAAGAATCGCTTATACTATATGTATATGTATACAGAGAAAAATGAAATACGTAGTGCCTTTAATAGCAAATATACCCCATTATTACCTACTAGCTGTGCCCGCGACTCCGTCCGCGTGGAATAGTGACTAATTTCCCCCGTTTTTTTTCGACATTTTCCACTGTTTCTTCGCTCCTATCAGCCGCAGCGTGATGTTAAATAACCTAAAACCTTCCTCGATAAATGGTCAATCCAACACAAAAAGAATTTTTCAATTCGAACCAGTAGTTCCTGAGATTAGCGCGTTCAAAAAAACAAACAAACAAACTCTTCAGCTTTATAATATTAGTATAGATTTATTAGGCTGGTCAATTTTAAAAAGTAATTCAAATTTAATTTTGAATTTTGGGGATTTCTTTGTTTTGGATCCCTTAAGGTGTGCAACTTGTAAAATGACAGTAGCTTCCTTTTTTTGATGCTTAATTAAAAATCTGATCTGTACGTATGTATAAAGTACATTTTGCCAAAATTATAAAATACTTAATGTTATTAATGGGAATCGTATCGTATTAATCCTGCCTTTGGTTAAGGACTTGTGTTTACTTAAAAGATATTTTTGAATATGTCAAATCTATGACAATGTCTCATTCCGATGTGATTCGTTTGTATTCTTAAATAACACAATGTAAACGTGTTGTTTGTAAAAGAAAGTGCAAAGCTAACAAACAAGTGTGCAACCAGATACCTACTAATGTGATTACTGGACATCACATCATCGTCATCATACGCCCACGGTGGGAACGCAGGTGTAGTTCAACGCTGAGAGCTGCGGTAGAGGTTTTTAAAGGCATTCGCATATTCAATTCTCTTAGACAACTTTTTTAATGTTTCGTCAGAACTGACAGTGACAAACAAACACAATAGGTGTCAACTACTTCTGCTTTTGAACAACATGTATTTAAATCCAATGAGTTCGTAGAAAAACCATAGACACTTATTTTAAAAGCAACGTTTAGCAAATTAACAATTAACAAAGTAGGTAATTATTGTTATAAACTCTGTTTTAGAAACACCGCTTTAAATAAAATTATTTCCTTTAAAAGCTTCTTGTAGTCAACGAACGTTCAAAATATGCTTTGTTTGGTAAGTAAAATCTAATCCAATAAATAATTTATCGCAAAATTTTGTCAGCTGGGAGTCCTGTCCGAAAATAATATTTCACAAATAGGTAATTAACAAAATTTTTGATATAGTTGACCATGTACTATTATTAAAAACCTATTTTTACAAGCAAAGCTTTGAATGATTACTAGTATATGGAACTAGCATCGATAGTTGAGTTTATCGATATAGGAACCCCCTACTTGTCAATCGGTTTTGCCCCGCGGATTCCTGTCTGTTAATGACAATTCTCACGAAAGAATAAAAACAATTAAGGCAGTTTGTCATTTTGAAAATAGACTTTGATGTTTTAATCGATACAACTGACATTAAACCCTGGGGCGGTAAAGGAATTTCTTGGTCCACTAAACGACGACCAGCGAAGCCAGGATAGGTTAAATCGGTACCACAACACGCGAGCCGAGCGAGCGAGCGAAGCAAGCACATCTGACACACCAGCGGTCGGCTAAGCGTCAGATTTTTTTTAAAAGTAGGTAGTATTGCTTTTTTGTTTTTTCGAAAAAAAAAAAACTTTTCTTGGTTACTGCTTTGAATTATGCGTACCTATTATAATATGTGTATTTAGTTAGTACTAACTTAAACGTAACGTAACATAACTAAGGGGGCATTCAACCAAACGAGAATAAAATTTAGTCTTGGAACAAATCACTTGCGAGTAAATCAATTTTTCATATGAAAAACGGAAAGAGTGGGTTATATGGTATAACTTATACCAAGCTTATATTTTACTCGTCTGGTGAAATCGATCCTATCCTATTAGATTAAGATTCCTACAACCCTGTTAAAAACCCTGTTTAATTATTTTACTAAGGATGGATCTTTGAAGTAATAATTTAAAAACGTCAAATTAACAATGTTTTTTTTCTGTATTTTGAGAATATTAATGTCATTTATAAAATAATAATTTATGAAATGTTGCTTCTGGCCGTTTCGGTCGACCATTTCATACGAAGAGCCCCACCCACAATTGTTGATTATTTTTTGGTTCATTTATATTCAGTAATTTAAATAAACAGAAGAAATCGGAATGGACAAATTATAAGCAAAGATCTACACTATATCAAAGAACGGGCCTCTGAAACCTACTCTACGCGGTGATTTTCATACTTATCACTGATCCCTACAAACAAAGACACAACAAAGAAGCAGAGGCGCCTGCACACAATTGCACGCTCTTATGCATTAACATGAATCCATCAGAAGCGACAGTATAACTTTGCACAACATTAAGCATATTTAGGCGGTGACCCACTTTTTTATCAAAGCTTGTGTTGATACGAGGCGCAGGCGCACGCGGCACACACCCACAGAGCAACGTACGTATGTACGAGAATAGCACACCTGTGTAATCAATCACATACAAGATAAACGCTTCAAATAAACATATGTATACAATTGTGCTTACAAATTATAGTTATCAATTACTGATAACGATTGTTAGTAGATGTTTACTATTTTACTAGTCGCTTACGCCAAAACATCCTTTTGGCAAGATTTTTCACCCAGTAAGTAGGTAGTTCTACGAGATGGCCGAGATATAAAATGCACATCAAATTATTTTGTTATTTTCTTCCTGTTACGGGGTCGCACTGAAAATCAGCGTTGCGGCTTGCCGCAATATTATGCTGAGTGCGGCCCTTTTGGCACTGTTTGGCACAGAAGTGGCATGCATATTTTTAAGTTATTATTATTTATTTATTTACGCTAATTTATGTATTTTAGATAAGTTAATTGTTATGTCTGTGTCAAATTGTTGACAATAAATGTATTTATTTATTTCTTTTTTTCTTTTCTGTCTGTGGGATCAATCAATTGCTACAACGTCAAAGAAGTCTCGTATTTACAAACTTCCTAAGGCCCATGGTCCTACGTATAGGACTAATGTCAAAATAAGTTTGAGTTTTACATGAATGACACTAAGCATCAAATTAAAACAATCAAAATTTGGTGTTGGGCCTTAGGAGGATAAACATTTTAGTCAGAACGAAATACAATTCCGTTATGCGGTGGAAATTAATTGTATAAACAATTTTAACATAACGAGTATTTTTATATTAACATACTAATATTATAAAAAAATAAGATTAAAGACTGTAGGTACATACATATTTGTAACGAGCAAAATAAAACTTCTGGAACGATTTTAGAAATCTTTTCGTAATTAAAACGGTCATAAGGTAAAAGTATGTATATCTATATAATTTATATATTTAAAATTATATGTCCTGAATGACTGACGGATCAACGCACAGAATTAATAAAATAAAATAAAATAAAAATCATTTATTTCAGGCATTGCCCATACATGTTAGTAACAAAATTATTCTTATATCTATGTTAGTATATTAAGTGCACAAACGAAATTTTATTATCTTTGAAGAGGTGGACGTGCGACCAGTGGCGCATAATGTCACTGTCGACGTCCAGCCTCCCCGCCACCGCCCGCACCAGGCTGTTCGGGCTGCGCCGCACGCGCTGCAGCAGCGAGGCGATGCGCTGCCTAATGATGCTCGAAAAGCTATCTACCTCTGCCTCCGCCAGCATCCTCGAGGCGCTGCAGTGCCGGGGCAGCCCCAACAACCACCGGAAGGCGTTATTGTACTGGGTGCGCAGGGCCCTGTACGCTCCTTGGGTATAATTTGACCACAGGCTGCAAGTGTACAGACTGTTACAATAGGCTTTGAAAAGAGTAACTTTAACCTCTTTGGTACATCTTGCAAACCGACGGGTGAGCATATTAGCCCTCACGCAATCACTGATCGTAGAGAACTAAAACTTCAAGGGCTGTTCTTCTAAGATGTAGGAATTCTATTAGAAAGGTTTTCCAAACTTCAGCCTTTTTTAGACAAACCCGTGTGGTGTCGGGTTTAGAGTAACATCCATTTCTTCCATGGATGTCGTAAGAGACGACTAAGGACATAGGTTAAGGTATACTTTAGGCGACAGGGTAGCAACCTGTCGCTGTTGTATTTGCCACCTCAAAACCTACAGAATACTATGCTAGAAGTGGCCACAAAACGTGAAATAGACATTATTTTGTCTATGTAGCGTTTTGTGTGCTCTGCCTACCCCGTTTGGGAATACAGGCGTGATTGTATGTATGTATGTGTGTATATTCACACATTTGTTTAAAAACTCATTCTGTTTTTATGAAATAAAGATTGAACTCACTTAAAAAAAATATCTACTAAATTGGGAGGTCTCAAACTCACCATATTAGGTTAAAAATTACTTTTAGGACACGGTCTCTAGGGAGGTAGAGTTCGAAAGTTTAAATAACATTTATTAAAGGCTTATAGGTAAATGAAAGATTTTTTTTGTGAACACCCTACTACTTTTTCAGGCCTCGCCCATCTTGATGTTTTGCTTAATGGTAATTTCGCGATTTTTTTTTAGCCAAAATGGCTTTACAGGAATCGATGTATTTCCATCACATGACATGTATAATAGGTAAGTTTACATTTTTAATCGCTAAACGTGGCACTGAATTTTTAAATTCATGTGCTCTACCTACCCCTCTTGGGAATACAGGCGTGAGGATATGTACCTATGTATGTAATATATGTATAGAAACACCAAAGCACTCCTCGGACAAAATCAACAATTTTTATTTACTAAAATAATCAATCGCACACTGTTGAAGCCTGCATAAATATAACGAATAAAACGGAGACTGTTCATTAATTTTCATCACACTTGCTGGTCAATGGTGGTGTTACAAGCGCGTATCCTTCAGGACAATAGACCTAAACGCACTGACAGCGCAAGCGGAATAGCGCGGCGCGGTGACGTGATGTCATGCATTTTCTTTAATTTTTAGTTTTTCCTCGCAAATGTGATGAAAAACAGTGTGTTACACAAGGAAATTATAAAATCGAGTCATAAAAGCCCTCCGCCTGCGGCGTCGGGCTCCTAACAGCCTCTCGTTAATAATGTTCCATTTCCTCCCGTAGTTTCTCAATGTACTATATCGTCTTCAGTATTTAGTAGTTAGATGCTGCATAATCACCAATTTCACCATACCTGTAGATTAAAGCCTTAATAATTTGATTTTACACACAACGTTGTAAGTAAATTTATAGCTCACTGCGGTGTCTGTGGTGGTCATTTTCTTTTGTTTCTCGCATTTTCATTGTAGCAAAAAAATAACTGGGTCGAATAAAAATGTTGCATATTAAATATGATAATCGTTCTGCAGTATGATGATGGCATGTCTTCCAACAGCTGTCACGGGGATTATTGTATCGACAAGGCTTATAGAACCAGCAAATTATAAATGAGATAATTTCGTTGAAAGTCTCTAAGGCTGATAGCTAATAATTTACTTTCTATCGTGCCATACAAATTATTATTGCGGCAGTGTCTTTCGACGGCACGTATTGTAATATTAAAATGATATATCCTTCTGTTGTTAAGCAAAATACCATGCCTGTTAATAGTCAAATGCAAACCCCTACTTTATTACCTAACAATGTATACAAGTTTACCCATTAATGTTTTCAAAGTTTTTGTTGTGATACTTGATAAGCAGTAGGTACAACTAAATACAGAATTGCAGAAGTGAGAGTCAGAATGGCGGGAGTAGCTTCACATTTGTGAAACAGTACTTTATTTTAAGTAGGTACTCAAAAGTATTTTATTTATTCCACTCATCATTGCGACTCTACCGTACATTAACATCACATAATTCAATAAACAATGATTACAATAAAAAAAAATATATATAATAATTAATTAATAGCTTTACGAAAACCAGAGTTCGTCATTGTTCTGCTGTATATTGTAAACGGTGTTTTGATATTTGCAAACGTACACCAGATAAAAAAAGATTGTTTATTTTCATTGCTAAGTAACTGTATGCACCTTGTTTGAAGTAAAGAACAAGACAAAGGACTGGTATAATCCAATTACGTTCTCATTAACTCATTATACGGTATCCACCTCTGGGATACACGTATTAATTTAAGTGGTAGTTACGTATATTTAGGTTGTGGGAATGCTATTTCTCACGTACATATGTAAATAAAGGGAGCCTTGGCCTAGTTACCACGATTTTAGCAGTGTTACAAAATACTCGGAGTGATGCGGCGTGGCGCCCGCGCCGGTGGGGCAGCCGTGCGCCGCGGCTCACTCATGCGCAATACTCACGCTGATCCAATCTACGCTACGGATTTTTTTTTCAACTTAAGAGCCTTAGTTTTGGCCACAGTCAAACTGATTGGTAAATTATTAAGGTAATGAAAATCGTGGACCAAGATGAAACACGCCTGGCCTAGAAAATACCCATTCGTCCTAGATTTTATGAATACCTAGTAATAGTATTACATACATACATACATAACCGTCACGCCTTATTCCCTGCGGGGTAGGCAGATAGTATAGTATTCACGCTTCAAAAATAATTACTAAATAATAGGTACAGCCAATGAGAAGCAATCACGTATTGTGGTATATGGTAAAACTTTGTACGATTTTTGTTTAATATTTTGATTATTTTGTCATTGTATCAGTATGACAGAGAATCGTCCTGTTTTTATTTGAATGAAAAAAAGTCAATGAGTAATTTCTAAAATTCCAATGATCAATTCGCAGCCATTTCTATCCGTCATACAGACTGCGATGCGACCGGCCCTTGCATTCTCAAGTATTAATATTATATTTATATTTTAACCGATACTTACACAAGATTGGAAGTAGCACAAGGTTCAACTGTAGAAATAGAAATGGAAATCAATAAATGAATAATATTACTGTATTGCGTAACATTCTCGTTCCATTTTATGTGACCCAATTTTTGCTCATTCGATTTATTTACTAATCGGTATAAATGTAAGTAAGTAGGTACCTATCTGCCCATCAACGTCATATGAATTCAGAATTCCATTAGTTATAAAATTAACAGTCAACCAAGTTGACAAAATTTTGTCGTATTACTCAATTTGTCGATCACAGAGATAATATTTATTTAAACACTACACGTACATTTTTGAATCATGCAAGAAATTCAGTAGGTAGGTAGGTACCTAACCAAAACTTTAGCAAGCGCCGGTCGTTTTCGGTGTTCTCGGCGCGTAGAGTTGCCCAACTCCGACGTAGCAAGGTCTTTGCGGTTGGGCAATGAATAAAGGCTTCAAAATATTGTTGAACTTTTTGCTGTTCACTCAAATAGATTGTTAACAATAAAATAACTGAGTGCGTGTACTAGCAAAGTTTTGTTTATTCATAAAATAAGAAGATTATAATAAAGACAGTAGTCTAAAAATAATATAAAAGAAAATAGGAAATTTGCAATCATTATTATGAAGTACAGCATACGCAGTGCGGTAGTATACGTAAATTATATATTAATATTTTTATAGCTAGCCATATTACTATACATGGTGCTCGTGAGCATTGCGAGAGATTTCAACCACGAATTCCAGAGGCTATAAGAAGTAATAAATGTTATATGAACTTAGGTCGAAACACGATTTTTTTTTATAATTTTCATACATAATAATTGCTAATGTCGTATAAACGTGCCTTAATAATAGTAAAAAAAATCGTGTTTCGACCTAAGTTCATGTAACATTTATTACTTCTTATAGCCTCTGGAATTCGTGGTTGAAATCTCTCGCAATGCTCACGAGCACCATGTATATTTTCTAGACCGCACACTCAGCTATAATATATAGAATATTGCGAACTCTTTTTACTTTTTATTATGGTTTTGATTTTGAATGTGATTTTGACTTGACGTAGAACTTGGAGACAGATCGAATACAAAGACCATCGAAGGCAAACGAATTTTATTGCAAAATAGATTAAGTTCTCTACTTATTTCTATAATATTATAGCTGAGTGTGCGGTCTAGAAAATATATAGTAATATGCCTAGCTATAAAAATATTAATATATATTATAGCTACGTCTGTGACGAGCTTTACCCATGGGTAACTACGCGTACCTACTCCTCTTAAGTAAAATTGACAATTATACATCGATAAAATTATTTATTTTACGTCTAATGCAATCTTTATTGTAAAAAAAATACCTTCGTTTGAAAGTTTCGATTTTTACTTTATTATAATTTTACTAAGTCACAAATTTATAGATAAACAATAAGAGGGGGTGAAGTGGTTTTATAGCCTACTGTTATCATAATAGTAAGTTTATATAATGGCTAAATTCAAACCCTATTGTTGAACCAATAATTTAATTTAACCACTGAATCGACAATTTTGGACTATAGCTCCAATTTTGACAAGAATATATTACTTTGGTAGCAGCAGGTCATACAATCCAGCTCACTCCTCTGTCATCTTTACTTGAACTTCCTATTCAGAACTCAACTACCCTCGCAACTTCAACTCGCCAATCACCCCATTTTACGGTAAGTACTACATATATGTATTTCTGCTGCTGTCAGGAGTCATTGGCCGTAATGGTCGCTAACCTAAAACCTAAAAGCGATCTGTGTTGCCATAAACAAAAGTTGAAGTTGAAGTATATGTATTTCATGGAGAGTACATTTTATCTTACGCCAAAATCAAGCGTAAGTCCAGGTCTAAACCTATACCTAAGTTTCTAAATCGTGTAAGGACATATCTCGTAAACATGCACATAATAGAAATTTCAACGGATAGACCGTGTCAGGAAAATTCGTATTTGAGCTCCGAAAAATCTACTATACCCATATTTAATTTGGAAATCATAATAATTAATTTTGATAAAACTATAGATTTTAAAGCGTTATCGAGTTATCAAAAAAAGGAAAATAATTTTCAATCAAATAAAAGAAAATCACAAAGAGAACCTGCAGTTTCTTATGTGCCAGAAATTTTATGAATTTTAAACTCCTTAAAAATATTTATAATGACGAAATTTAAATCATTTTTAAAACAATATAAGAATTTGCAAACTAGTAAGTTACGTAACGTAATATTCACAACAATACGCAACCACAGTAGCAGTCACAAAAACAGCTTTTATTTGACGCAGTATAAATCAGACAAAGGATTTCAAAAGTGGTATAAAATTAACATTTTTCCGAGCTCGTATGCTATTTCAATTTTTCACGTCAACCCAGCGGTGTCTCCGTGTAATACATTCATTAGTACGCAGTATTGCAACATAAGCCAGCGCTTGTGTCGCGCGCGTCCCACTTACTAAGATAAATCGAAAATCAATTTCGCTAAAGAGCTACAGTTTTATATAGGCTAACTTTAAATATCAAATCTTGAAGCTACTGTTATTTTCCATTACTGTTTGTTTCTTTTTGGTGTAGTGATATTCAGTAAATTTTACGATCGTTTAATTTAATTGCCCAAGTGTAGGTAAATGTACCAACTAAATAAGCTAAGTTATGCTACGAAAATAAACTATTGTAACTAGTAGACGTAAACGAATTTAATGAGGGAAAAACAGCTTTGGAAGATAATAGCCCCGCACGGCCGCCTTTATTCGTGGCACTTATTATAGTGAGGTTTCATACTAATTTTTTCAAGACTTTTACCATCACCCTTCATATTCAGATTTATTCTGGTTGCGTAGCGTTGTCGAGTCAAATGTTGCACAACTGACGTAACCTTCGAAATGGAAAAGAAACGCATGCACGACCCACGCTGTCCGCCATATTGGAAACGCGAGTCGGCGGCTTCGCACCTTTTTTGAGAAAAGGTGATATGTTTAAAAAATGGCAGGCGACTCTATAATAGGGCTCTGTTGACTGAAGAAATGCGAAGCATATTGTAAGACCTAAAGATGAACTTTTACGAAAAATAAAAATAACGTAATAATTTAATCATTTAGTAAAAGTTTGAAGGCTAAATGTAAAAATAGCCTTCAGTACTTTTACTTTCTACTAAAAAAATCCAAATAAATCTTTTCATTTTGTAAATTTATAAAATGAATCTTGTATCGATTTGGAATAGGGATGATGACAGGGTTAAAAATATTATCATTCTTATTAGTCCGTAAGTTAGATTATGGAAAAAAATAAGACACGTATTTTTTGGTTTATCAAATAATTAAACATCGACAAAGGTACAGATTATCAAACTTCCTGAGTGGGGGCTCGTGACGTGACGCCTTGGTAAAAATGTACCTTAAACGTGACGTCACTCGCAACTTCAGAGCACGGTATCCTTGTCATTTCTTGATTGTCAAATAAAAGAAAAAATATGTGTACAATATTTTTTGGTAATCTATCTGACGGACTAAATAGTTTAAATCATATTTTTTGTAATACATCACTTTACGACAACGACAACTGTTTCGTCCAACTCGGGCCAAAACTAAAGTGCAGAAATGTATTATTTCTTAATGACTGCTTTCAGATATTTTTAAATTTATATTAGTTAGTTATATTAGTTAGAAGTATGTCAGAATAGAAGCGAATGGCGCTCTGTTGTCTCTGCCTACCCCGCAGGGAATAAGGCGTGACGGTTATGTATGTATGTATGTATAAATTATAATAAAAAAATACAATGTACCGACTCGTACCTTAACATGTTCTTGTGTGGCGATCTATAAATAGAACTTGGCTGCAGTCAGCAGCTTAGAGTCCTTATCAAAGAATTCTTGATAAGGACACCCAAGACTCCTTGCATGTGGGTTCTACCCCAAGGGTTCTACCGCGCGCCCCACACGCTCTTTGAACATATACTTACATTGAAATTACAGACAGTCGACAAGTTAAACAAAATCGGATTTCCCCGAATGGGAATGTCTTTATATGCGGTGACTCAAACCGTTCAGCTCAGTGTCGTTAAGCCGCCAGCGGACAGCATCCGTTTAAATAACGAACTGGTCGCCATTAAGTTATTTTAGATGCGCTCGATCTCTCGATTTGTCCCTTTTTAACATTTCCTTTAGCTAAGTCCAACACTTACAAATATTATTGAATTATGTTTATGTTCCATGGCTAAGTTATTTTATTTTTACCACATCTATCACAGTACCAGTGTGGCTACACATAAGGCTATCTGTCTTCTAGCGATAACGCAAGATCTAGAATAGAATAATATTACATGAGTCGCGTGCTGTTAAATTTTCATGTGAAAATGCATGCGAAGTAAACTGTACTATTACTTAATCAGTGATTATCAATTAACGACGCAACTGCAACTGTTGAAAAGATTAAAGGATACAATTTGGTACATAGAAACTTCGTAGCTCTAATTTTTTAAAGATTACATCAATAAGTACATCTATATGTAGTTGCGATATAAACTGCTAGACTATGATCACGTTAAAGGATTATTATAAGAGGTCACATCGCGTCGGAGCCGCGCACTATCATTATGTTCGGGAAAAGGGTGTGACGGCTAATTCATTCATTTTCCGTACCTACGAGCGTCCTGTTGGTCAGCCTGAGCCTATACTTTGCGGCTTCAATTAAAGTTTTCGATACGAATGGGTGTGCACAAGCTACATACGAGAAATAAACGGATTATAAAACGGACGTAAGGTAGACGGTAGGTGTCAGAGTGGTCAGAAACTTAACACAAAAAAAAATATTTAATTTCCTTCGCAATATTATGCTTGTTTATACATCTATGCAAGACCATGGTAGGTATTTTTCAAGATGAAACCCTTACAGTATTAAACATAATTTGTTAAGTAGATATGGTGGTAACATCAAAAATCTCAAAATTAGTATTAGGTAATGTTAGTCAATCCGATGATTACCATGTAAGGTGATTTTGCTAGCAAAACCACACAAAGTTATTTGCTATCGCGAAAATGAGGTTATTGAGTAAAGTAATGTCTCATCGACTCAACGTATGGCAACGAATACTAGTACAGCGTCGAACACTGGGATGTTTACCTTGTTGTAGTTATTATACAGTTACTGCCTATTAATTCAACTGGAAACGTTTCTTGCTAACGTTCTTGTTTGGGTGAAATTTGAGTCGCTTCCCGTAGGTGAATTAACTTGAAATACATCATGAAGTTACTCACGTTTAGAAATGTTACTATTCAAAAACAGAGCGTGATGTGATGCAGTTTTTGTTATTTTACTTGGAGCCCTGTGGGATTTATATCGAATACAAAAAGTATAATATCTTATAATTTATAATATGCACAGCGCCGCAAAATTTAACCCATGCCCAAAGCCATACAAGTATTTTCCGCTGAATACAAGTAATATGATTTATTTTAACTAGCTCACATGAAATAAATATAAGTACAATATTAAAAAAGGTACCTATAAAGTGACCCAGTTCCAAAGTGACACTTTAAAATAAAACTTACAAAAACAAATTTTCCTAGTAACTACTACAACGCATTTTTTCAGTAATTTATACAAAAGTCGAGGTTTTCCTTAGTCAGATCTGCATTTTAGCTCAGCCTTCGCTAAATGTTTGTTGTTGTTTACTTGTACCAGCTAGAAAACTTTCAGTGTGTTTAAAATGAAGTACTAACACCTGTATTTAATGTATCTGCAAAACAGGCAAAGAATCCAGTGTTTATACCCAATTTACTAGTGTACCTCAAGTTACGTAACAGCTTCATCAGCATGCAGCATGCAGTGTCAAACCGAATGAGGTTAATTGTACGAGCGCGAGTCGAGCGATAATCTATTAAAAGCACACCCTTCGGCATGATCAGAAAATATACATTATAGATAGAATAAAGTGAATTGCAGTATCTCGGGACCTTGGAGCGGGAGCAGCGGGAGGGCGGCGGGGAGGGGCACGGTCGGCGATGACGCGCGTCCTACTGGCACACTGACACACTTACCCAGTGACAGTGGTACTGCTTTTGGTTCGGCGAGGTCGCCACGGTCCGTCCTACGTGTACGATAATGTACTCACCTACGGGCGATAAGCTCACCAAGACACTACTATAAATAGTGCGGTGTCAGGTAAAACCCTACGCCATCGCCATAAACTAAATCACATTACATTAAATCACTGAGAGCTGCAGGTTCTAAGATTGTTCTCACGTTCCCCTTTCATTATAAGTGCTAAGTACGGCAAAATACGAAGCTTGCGTCTCTGAATCTTAAACCTAAGATTATCAGAAATGCAACACCTATGGGAAGTGTTTGCAACTGTTGATTCAGTATGTTGATATGCAACGGGCGCAAGCGTTAACTTCTTGGAACTCGGGTCTGGTTTTATGCCAAGGTAAAATTTGCAGAAGGAAACTCGACCATGCTTTTTCATTACATCTTATTCCACAAATTTACAGCATAATAACAAATCTATAGTACGTACAACAATGACACATATTCCTATGTCGCGTCATGCATGGCCTCGTGCTTAAAAATGTCTAAACCGATTCGACTCCAATTATTTTCATGTGATTATAGCAGATACAGCAGAATGAGAAAAAAATTGGAAGTATTCAGAAATCTTAAATCATCAAACGAATTCACAGGAAACAAATATCTATAGTATTGCAGACAAAGTATCGTGCAAAATGCCATAAACATGCATTCATAACATAAACAAAACTTTCGCTGGTAGTAAGTAAAAAATACAAGCGGAATCTTAGTACCTAGCAGGCACGGAAGTAGGTATCAGTAAATAGGTTACAGATGTTCATCGCGTTGTTATTAAGGTATTGACTAGCCCTCACAATCTCGTCGTAATTTGCCATTACCCGAGCCTCCTCCCGGGACCGGTCGGCAAACAAGCCGTATTAGTGACCTACGCAATATCCCATGAGTAAATCCGCTTCCTAATTGGCCATGAAAGGAAGATTGTGGCAATTTCTAAAGGCAATTCGGAAATTGTACCGGTGACGTCAATCTGCATGCCGTCCGTCAATTCCAATGTAAAATATAGGCACGAATGTAGAATACTTTTTTGCAAAAGTATTAAAAACACTCGATTTTCAATTTGATACATAAACTTCGCTCGTCCATAATATTTTAAACAATTTGATTTTGTTTACTTATTTCACTATCTCATTGAGGTTTTTTTTGGAGTTCCGTGTCCATACGATACGTCATGCTACCCGGTGGCTACTGGTAACACAAGTGACTGTGTTGCCAATTTAGCTATGTACTAAACTTAGCGACTAGCGATGTATTTGATAAGTGATTAGATTGAAATTAAAATAAATATTTGCGCAATAATGCACAATATCTAAGATTTTATTACATAATTTTAGGGTCATTTTTTAAATAATTTAAATATTTTTTTGAGCCTATTTGTCAGTTCTAAAGTGTTGCTAAATTGGCAACACTTTGTGAAACTGAGTTTCGTTTCGTCGCGTTTGAGTAGCATCGTGTGCGAGGTGCAGTTACTAATTGGTTTTTTAACCGACTTCAAAAAAGTAGGAGCTTCTCAATTCTAACTTTTTTTTATTGTAATTTTGATACTGTTCCTTCACTTTTGAGTAACTCCACGTGAGAAAGGACTAAAGCTTGAAACACAATGACAGCGGAAGCGTAGCTGTGCGATGCGACAACCGTTTGTGGGGCGGAGAACGTCGCAACGAGAAGAAAACTGAGGAAAAATAGGGCGGTAAGGCAGGCACGGTAATAGCACGTGTCAACCGCTATTGGCACAGTCAGCTTGAAAGTGTCGATTTTTTTTTTACTCCTGTTCCATTTATCTGTCACTTACATGGTCACATTAACCGCATCGTAAATATCGCTATAACGATACGTCGAGCTGTCACAGACTTAGACCTATCTACCAATTCGTTGACATTTGCGGACTGACGAAAGTAGTGGAGAGGTAAGCAAGATATTTTATCCGACTAAAAATCGATTTCAGTTTTCCACCTCGCTTCCGCTGTCAGTGTCTTTGAAGGTTCAGCCACGTGTCAAGATCATAAGAAATTAGAAAACATTCAATGTTTTCGTTTCCGATAAATTTAAAATATTATCGATTCCAGGCAGTTCAACTTAGCTAAGAAAAACAGTTGAAAATTAAAGCTGAAAAGCTAGTTGGAAATAATAGCGCCCCATTTTACATCAGTGTATAATGAATTAATGAATTTTAATTAATTTTGAATTTGCCGAGTGGTGTCGGGATAGAATAACACTTCCCCATTTCTTCCGTGGATGTCGTAAGAGGCGACTAAGGAAATAGGTTTAGGTATGGTTTAGGCGACAGGCTAGCAACCTGTCACTATTCTACCTCTTCCATCTTTGCAAGCCTAAAACTATGCTAGAAGAGGCTGCGAAGCGTGATATAGTCATAAGCATGGTTTTGTCTATGTCACGTTTAGTGTGCTCTGCCTACCCCGCTTGGGAACACCGGCGTGATTGTATGTATGTATAATGAATAAAATCAAGTTAAGCTTACTGAGTTCTATCTAGTGCTCATAATCATAACTAACACTTAATAATAGTAACAGTAGTAACAGTGCGCTTTAACAAGCATAGAGTTCGAAAACATGCGTCTAATTAACACCATACCAACAACATGGTTTTATTTAGCCGTTGAGCGCCCACTTTATTTAAAGACTTATTTACCAGGACAGCCGTTTGGCCAAGGTTTCTGTCATACAATGGGTACAAAGCAAGGTTTATTTGTTATCTCACTTTTCCATTGTAGGTAAAGTAGAATTTCCTTGCAGCGGTATGTACTTCCATTGCATTCTGTAATCTGTATCCAACAAGACTGTGTCAAGGTGAAATCCATGCCTCATTAAATAACCGTGAAACAAATAATTAAATATACTATTGTTAAGACTTTGAATTAAGAAGACTATTCCACTTAAGAAATGCTTGTTTTGATAGTGAAGGAGTTTAACTGGCATTATTATTAATATTTGGTATAGTTGAGTAATGTTTTTTTTTTTAAACGAGCATTAGTTAAATTATTTATTTATTTTGGACCAAAAAGTTGATTATGGTAGTTACTCAAATTTTAGACTTAATTTTTTGGACAAGCTATTTTTTTTGTTACGTAAGTAAATCTACCTACGTATAATTTTGTATTACGAACACTTACTTGTATGCTTTTTAAAGTGAATCTAAAAATATTTTTTACGTTGTGTTACAACAATTTGTGACAAATATTTAATTTTAACAGATTGCTTTGAAGAAAGCTTTCCGCGGTTACCAGGTGAGGAGGAGTGTATTCCTCGTTTTAGGTAGTAGGCATTGTAATTAATTAGCAGGTATATCTAAATATTTAGTAAAAAAAAACTGATCAAGTGCGAGTCCGACTAAAGAAGTAAGGGTTCTGTAAGGAAGTTTTCGTTAATACTAATTATTTATTGTGACGAAAAAGTCTAAAACCTACGATAAACCTGCATTTTATCAAAGCCAGCTATTGCAAATTTTATTTATTCAATTGTAATTGTCTCGTCAACATAATATTGATATCGAATTATCTATTAATACGAGAAACAACGTCATATCAGTTTTAAATCAATAGGGAAAACGTACTGATTTCATTTGAATATACCTAATAATGGTTTACATACATACAAACAACCAATGGGAAAACATACAACAAATGGGATAGGCAGAGCAAACGAAACGTGACATAGACAAAACCATGATAATGGTTTAGCTCTAAGAAAATGTCTTGTGAGTAGATCGTTAAACAATTACGTTCACTGCGTATTGCATCGTTACCTTCGTGTACTTTGTCTTACAGACAAAAATGTGTCACAGAATAAAAATATTGATAAGCTGATAACAGAAGCGTTTGTAAATTAGTACCACTAATTATCAGCAAGTCACAACCTAAAGAATACTTACAGGTAGTTACATAGTGTTCGAAATCAATTATTTTACTATTAAATATTGCGAATAACAACGTCCGTCAATCTGTCTTCCTTTACGCGAACAAGTCGTACAAATGCTACCTACTAGTAAATTGTATATAACTATCTACGTACCTACTCTTCAGTGACACAAACATGTTTACACATATTACTTGTAATGTTTAAAGTTCTATTTATTTACAGGGATATTTTTAAAAATGGTCGTCAGTCCTTTGTTCCGCTTTTTAACTTTACCTTTTGTGTAGAAAACCAGGTAAATCTTTTAGGGTTACATACATCTGCAGGAAAAAAGAAATTCTTATAGGATCACTTCGTTTTCCGTCTGCCTACCTGTGTCTCTGTCAAGCAAGACCCTTTTACTCAAAAATTTGTGGATGTATAAATTTGAAATTGATACCAAATACTGAAAAGGAAAACATAAATTTATTTTGCTGTCGATGTATTAGGGCAAAGGCAAATTTATATTTTGCTATCTCTCCGTCATCCTTGATTGTATGATTTTGCTTGATAACGACTAATTTCGTACGGATAATGGTTCGGAACCCTTCGTACGCGAGTCTGACTCGCACTTAGTCCATTTTTTATACAAATAATTATTATAACGATTCGTTTAGAACCGAATAAAGACCAGTGGCGCTAACAATCGCAATCCATAACGCAGTCGCAGAATAAAAGATTAACATCCAATTGAAAGACATCTGCATCTAATACCATGATGTGACTACGAGCAAAGAAAATAAGAGACATTTCACGCATAATTATGGAACAGTATGTTCTATTATTTAGTTCTCTCGTTCCTCATATGCGAACTACAGAATCATGCATAGTTAGTAGAAGCGACGCTGTGTTGCGAGCATGTTCTAGGGTCGTCGGGAATATGGGCCAAGTTCGAACGAAACTAGGTCAGGGGGATTTAAACAACTGGGAGTTAAACGAAACGATCGCTGCGTTTGTGGTTCCGACATTCATTATAATAAGCACTGATTGAATTTCATGCTCCAACGTAGTTTAGTTATACAATTTAACTTAGCACTTTAATCAGAGGCAAATTTCATTTGTAAAATGTAACATATATTTATCCAAGTCTCTGACTTCGTTTGATTAAAAAAAAAACATATTCAACAGGCAGTACAGGAAAATAGGTAAAAAATCAATTCTTGTCTACTTTCTTAAGTCGTTCTTGGATCCTAAATTTCTTAATAAACCTAGCGTGTGGAATTCCTGATCAACTTTAAACAAAGAAAGAGGGTAAATTCTACTTAGCATAAATAAATGAGGGCCATTAGAGTAAAAAGACCGAAAGAAGAGAGTTTTTTTAACCAGGAGACTCGTTTGTCGTAATTTTCCTCCCCAGTGGTGATGTTAATTGACAGTGACATTTGAGCCTCTCACTTTTCCGTACACAATTGATGATCTAGGCCAGGTTAGGTCAAGATCAGATTCGGAAATAGGTCAGTGTAATCGCATCTGGTCCGCGCCTCCCTAGCCGAGGCGGGTGGGGGAGGATTCACTGCCACGTCCTTGTCCCAACAGGTACCGTCCGCCCACATTTAATGTCAAAGTTACCTATGAGGGTTGGGATACGGGAGGTCAGGTTTTTTAGTCGCTTTTATTTTATAGCCACCGCTCATTTTCGTTATGATTTAATTGTACACAACGTGTAGGAGGAATGATAGTCAACCACCTTTTTCCCTTTCGATGCTGGTAATTATTATTTCTATTGCAATGTATCAGTTGTGGTTATTAACACTAAATCAGGTCACCTTAATCGATATCAGTTGCAGTGAAGGAAGGCAGCTTGAACAAAGTAATTGAAGTAGATTATTGATTCATGCGCTGAAAGCTCGAACAGGTAAACGAGGCACTGAATAATAGTTTTAAACGGCTCTAAGTTACTAGTGATTTTACGTTATATTTATATGGATGATTCAGCATTCATTGAGCGTGATACAAGCATCTTTGGAAGACAGATGTCGTCTCCGTTTCAGTTTGGCAATTCCTGTGAGGCTCGCTTTAGCTCCGATAGGCTGAAAGGAAGAGATGACTATATTTGAATCCTATTTTGCATTTGTGTTTACAGGCTCCAAATCCGGGGACAAGTATTAAGACCTCACCAGCAGAAGGCTTAGTTATTCGGAAACCGTCGAAGGAGGTTACAGGGAAATAAATTTGCTTCCTAACAGGGGGAAGAAGTAAGGCTTAAGCTATTTATTCACGTAAGGGCTCCTAGAACAGGTTTACAAGGCTATGAGAGAACACTGGGGCATTTTAAAAAAAAAATGACGTAAAAAAATAATGAGATCTTAGAACGCGGTGGAAAGAGCTGCAATCAGTAAGAGTATATCTTGAAGATAGTAGGTATGTTATATTTATGTAATTTACCATTACGACTACTATAAGTACTGGAAAAAGTGTATTTTGCTAATATAGAAAGACATATTTTTAAGTTTTTGCCCCTGAAAACTTACTGCTGAAATTACAAAGTATGTATAATATTAAAAAAAAATTAAACTGCTGGGCATAGTTCTATTCTTACTTTAAAATACGAGATTATTTGGGATGCAGTTACGTTACGACATGGACGAGTGCGGATTGAGAAATTCACACATAACTTAGAATTGTTTCGTCCTTGTGTGCAATTTATTCAAGATGTTTACATTTTCTACACGAGTTAGGTATTGTTTGTATATTTTAATTTAATGTAAAACATTATTAGATAGTGCACGGAATATCGTTAGGTGGATACCTAATGCAGACTGTTTGTAATGAAGGCAAATAGTTTCAAAGGAAAACTACCACGACAACGTGGGGAGAGGATAAGAAGTAGCACAAAATCCTAGGAGCAATTTCCGAGATAACAAATAAAATGTTAGAACTCCTGACCCAGAAACAGCCTGTATGGGCCCTTACACGTTGGAATGAGTATATTTATTTTGTTATCTTGTTTTCCGATATACAGGGTGACTTCAAATTGATGATACAAAATAAGTGCCAACTGTATTTAACCTTTTGAACGCCGAGAGCCACTAAAGTGGTCGAGTGCTGTAGTGCCCACCACGCCAACGACCACTAAAAGGGTCGGAGTGACAGTGCACTTTGATCATGAATAAAATCTATTGTGAACTGCTTTTCTTTATATCTACTGGCTTAAACGTAACATCAATTCATATTTTGTTCCTTAAAAGAATTAACGAATGCTTGGACAGGTCAAAATGTGAAAATTTCGGGATTATTCTGCGGATATAATTTGACGCAATAATGTCAGTGTCTCATACGCCAATAGCCCCTAAAGTGGTCGCTAGAGCTGTTGCCGAATCTGTTTCATTTACATTTGACTATTAATTGTGAAAATATTGTTACGAAGTTGTCTTTTCCAATATTTGTAATCCTAGTCTATTTTATAACATTCTATCATCGTTTTTGTCGTGTAGTATCGGGATAGAATAACAACTCTCGACCGTGAATGTCGTAAGAGGCAACTACGGAAATAGATTTAGTTATGCTTTAGGCTACAGGCTAGCAACCTGTCACTATTCTACCTCTTCTATCTTTGCAAACTACGCTAGAAGTCGCTGCGAAGCGTGATAGTCATAATAATGGTTTGGTCTGTGTCACGTTTCTTGTGCTCTGCCAACCCTATTCGGGAACACAGACATGATTGTATGTATGTATGTAAATCATCGTCTTAGCATAAAAACATACTGAAACAAAATTTAAGTTTACGATTTAATTACTGACATTGATATTTCGATATAAAAAATGTATCTGTAGAGCGTAACAGTCACATCTCGATGATCGCGGGAAATCATAGTTCCTTGTACGCCAACAACCACTTTAGTGGCTAGCCTATGACGTCATTGACGGTAAATACTTTGTACTAGTGATGGCGTAGGGATGAACAAAAAGAAACAAAATTCGTAAATTGGACCTTTCCATTGACTTTTCCTGACCGGTTTTGTTACGTATGAGATTCACTATATTTTTGTAAAACAGTATACGAAGCTAAAAGCAAGATATACTCGAATACCGGCAAGTTATTATGAGTGAATGCCGTGAGTGGCTAGTTATCTGCATCTTGTTCTTAGTTTTCAATTTTCAAGCTTGCGTCAATAACTTGCAGGAGTTGCAGGTATAAATTCGGCTTTACATAGAGGCGTCAAAACTTCTTACAAGAAGTAGGTACTTAATGAAACCTTATCAACGCAATTGTCTATCATTCTGATTGTGAGCTATTAGGTAGGACCTTACCCATGAAATTGGCGTTTTGTACTTACTACAGAAGAAATAATTCGTATCTTGGAAAGCGGCTACTCATTCTAGTACTACGAGTACGATTACCGAGGCTAGTCTTAGAGGCTAGTAAATTTTATCGATAAATGTTTTGCACTGCACTATGAGATTCGTCATTTTTGATAACGCCACGGTTGTTGGCGTGTGAGTGATCACTTCATTCAAATATGAAAGCGTTCAAAAGGTTAAGATTGAAACCGAAAAAGACAGGGTTTTAACATTTTTCATGTTAGCTAGGTTGTAACGGGTATTAGAAAAGCCCGAGTACCTAATGGTTAAAACAACAAAAAAATGCCCTAATTCTTAGTACGAAACAGAGTTACATTAGTAGCAATTGAATGCTTGTGTATGTGCTGTGTGCGTAAGTACGTGTAACAACATTATAATGGATTACAACACGTACGAAGGTACTCGATCAGTACTACCATAAAATACAAGTGACAAGTGGGTCAAGTTTACAAACAACCAGGACAGAGAATAACAGATCTGCAGTTGTTGCTATAACGTGTGACACACTTTAGTGTACTTACTCAGTATACCTACTGGTTATTTATACAGTGCATTATAATAAAATAATATTTTACGATAATTATGATAAATTACGTATTTGTACGCCGCCGTCGCGCAATCGATACCAAATTCTTCAAAAATGAAATAAGTATGTGGCTACACGACCGATTCAACCAAACTTGATTAAAAAGTAGTCTTACAATAAGTTACTCGAGGGTAAATCGTTTTTTTTTTTCAAATGAAAAACGTTTTGTTGTAGTTTAGTTAAATCGGCTCTCAGTAACAAAAGTACTAATAATCCGATTTTTACGCATTTGAAGCGTTATGAGATGCCTGAATAAATTATGTTACAAATTCATATGTTTAAGCTGATGTTATTATATTATGGATTGCAAGAGGGCGCTTATCAATCGTTTCAACACTTTCAACCGTCGATTTTTTCTGAATACTTTTCTATAAAAAATCGCGGACTGTATATTTTTTTAATCTTATATTTTAACGAGCTAAAGAAACTCCAACAAATAATCGAAAACGACACGAAAACTGTAGTAGGTACGTATAAAATGTGACCTGATAAACTAAACGAGACGGCTGAAACGCTCAAGTAATCGCCTAAGAAGTAACGAAGAAAGATTTCACCTTAGTAAGACTTCTTGTTACACGCTTTTTATCTGTAGTTCCCATTGCGAAACACGAAACGTGTTGAATTTGATTCGTGTAACTGGACTATTCAACTACTTGATTTTATTGTTTTCTAAAGTTTCAATAAATTCATAGAAAATATTATTTCTTGACATTTGTTCAATGTGCACCTTTATTTGTTTCTTCGAACTAATTAGTCATTCCAAGAAAGTATTTTCTTCGCTTCGTTTATTTTTACCTATACTTTACTTTTCGTGTCTACCTATACCTTTACGTATTTGGGAACCGAATGTGCTACTTAATGGTTCTAGAAATAGTATTACAGTTCTTCTATTTTGTTTAAGTGTATTTGTATAAGTGTAAGCGCATTTGTATTATTTTTTATAAAAAAAAAACAACTGAATAAATGGCAACTTAAGATGCATCGTTTTATTTTTCTAAAACTATAAAACGGGGCAACTATGAAACTATGACATGCTCATCATTTTCTACGATGTAAGGATACCTCCCTACACACTGGTAGAGCACGGGTTTTTAGTTCCACAGACTTGCGGGACGACAACGCCAGTTGTACAATGACTAATTTTAACAGTCAGAAATAGTTTAATGTTTACTAATATATTTTTATATTATGAAAAGATTCACTACGTAGGTAACTCGCTTCGAGTGAGCGAATAAGTGGGTGAAGGTCAAACGCCATTGTAGGCGGCGTGAACATACCTACCCACTGAGCAATACTGACTTGCCTACAAAATTAAGCTTTTTCATAGGTAGCTCTTGCGAAAGACTTTTGATTAGTTGCTTCGTTATTTTCAAGTTATTAACAAGGCAGCGAAACATTTCAACATTCAGTTCGTTAAGTAAGAGAGATAAGTTTTTCAAACTGAAATCGTAGAATGAGCAGAAAAGGCTGTAACTAAGTATGTACTTGTATTGTAACAAAATGATAAAGTTGTCAGAAATTGCAGAATAAAAAATGTTTTCTTCTATTGTATAAACCAGCCTTTTAGATTCTGTAAAGGAAACCCTAAAACGATAAACTTTTACAGGAAGCACGACAATGACGTTACCTGGTTATTTTCACAGACCACTTGGCGATATTATACCATTATACCTACCTGGTGACGTACCCTTGACTAACTACCTACTGCCAGCTGGACTCAGTGCATTTACAAAGACACATTAAAGTATTAAGGCAATTGATATTTTGTTATTTACACGAAGCATCCTCAAGAAAAAATGTGTCAGCATTACAACAAATACACACATTATCTTGTATAATTAATTCTCCAGAATCGGTGTAATAATGCAGTCGTAAATGTCACGTCTTGTAAAGTTTATGCCAGACGCATTCAAAAACACTCGTACACACATGACCTTAAATAATCGTTTAACTGCAAGCAAACAGTGCGGGTGACCACACAGCGCGGCCGGTACCACCGAGGCGCTGGGTACGCGGGCAGCCGTGATCACTGTTATAAAACGAGATCCATTTCAGTTGTAGTTTGCTCGATGCAAGCGTAGTTTAGATAGAAGAAGCGATGTACATGGAACGCCGAGTGCAGTCGAGCCGCGGCGCATGACGCTACCACTCTTATGACACTGACATCGTAGTGGTTCTCCTCGACCTAGTCTGCTGCTGAGCCATCTAAGGAGAGCTATCGAGAGCATGGCCACCGGGCTCTTAAGGCGCATTGTAGTGTAGGTTTATTTTTACCTTTTACCCCACTACAGACAAAATATGTGAGTATGGATGTATGTATCTCTACATCGTATATAGAACATAGTAACAAGTAATAGGATATTAGGACAGAGAAAAAGTACAAAGGCGAAGTTACCACATAGCCATATTACATTTTTAGGCACTATACACATACATACATGTATGTCTTGATGTATTAATAAAATAACGTTTTTTGTTCTCGTTTAACCTAAAAAACTTTTTTAATTCCGTACTCAAAGTGTTGACACTGTCTGCCCGTCAGTCCGCCATAAATAGGACTCTATTTTCTCTAACAGAAATAGTAACTTGAAAAAGTATTACCATTATATCAATAACAAGTCCTAACTATAAATAAAATACTAGCTAAACATTTAAGGGGGTCGTTTCTCAAGAAACTTATTTCGTAAAGAACCCTGTTAGTACTGTCATTGCGTAGGAATTAATGGCAAAGTAATGCAAATGAACCGAGAAAGCTGAATTTTTGGTGACGTAGAGAATGCCCAAAAAAGCTTAACTTGAAATTGTCGACCAAGATTTCCTATGGGGGTTTTTCGCCATCTTGAAAAAAGGTTAAGATTGGTTTTTTGACAATAACTCGGCTATCCGACGAGATACGATAATTCTGTCAAGAAGTTTATTGTAGCTCTTTTTACACTCACCTTGTAATGCGACTAAAATAGAAAGTGTCGTATTTAATGTAGCAAGACATACCTTACGTGATTTTTAACTTTGTCGTGTTTGTTTATCTTATTTTAAGTATCTATAAATCTCAACCATAGTCCTAGTTTGAATACCTAGGCGTAGTCAATGTTGATAAGGAACCCTTCGTGCCTGAGTCCGACTCGCACTTGATCGTTTTTTTTTTCTGGCAAATTGCCGGTAGCAAAATAGTATTTTAACGACTCTATGGATGCTAGAACCCCTTTACTTAAGCCTCCCAACCCTCAATTTATACTACAAATTTACGTTATTGTCTAGATCGTGATGGTTACTCATACAATACAGAAAAAAATACAATATTTAATAAAAATACACTTAAGTAAACCCACGAAACGGGTTGATAACTATATACGTATAACGTTTAAATAAATATATAAACTAAAATAGTATTTAAAATAAACGAAAACTACAACGAGTATCGTTTGTTACGACACTCCGAATCGAATTAATTACCTCGCAACCGGGCGGAGTATTAAAACCGTTTGCGCAAGAGTCGATCCGCACCTTGACACAGATAGAGCTGCTGTCGTTTTGAATACACAAAAACCGGACGCCATCTCAACTATTTTAAATGGACTAACACAACTTCACGCTAAGGCCATTTAAAACAAGGGTATCTAAACATTTTGGGGCAGCCAGCCCTATCAGATACTATGGCATGGGGTACCTAACTGACAAGACAGCAGCCTGAAGTATTTCGTTTGGTTAGGACAAATTGCTCTACGACTTTGACTTACTTAAATACTTTTGTTTAGAAGACGGTGCTATTTAATAATTTAAGCCATTTGTTATTTATTTGTCTGCGATGGAATCATCTTCTGGCCAAATTAAACAAAGTTTTTTCTTGAAGAGATAATGAGTATTACAGAATTTAAGAGACAGTACCTTAGCGTCGAAATTTTCCGCCCTCTCTGTATTTTAGTTTAGTTTATTATAAAGGCCCTACCTGAATCTCAACTTCCACATTTTTCCAAAATAGAGGTACAGTCAAGGACTTTAATTCATGAGCCACCAATGGAACCAATTCATAGTAAACCTCATAGTGACATCCCATTAACTTTCAAGGGATATCGTTATGATTTTTTCTTTGAGAAGGTTCTATGGTGGCTCCTGAATTAAATTCCTTGACCGTATGTGGTGGACATATAATTTTGCCTCAATGTTCATGTTAAAATTGATAATTTAACTAGAAATAATTTAAAACACGTATCAATATTTCCTCATAGTAAAATAGGAATTAAAACGATTCATTTTTAACCGACTTCAAAAAGGAGGAGGTTCTCAATTCGACCTAATTTTTTACAATTTTTAATTGTTTACCGAGCCGTACGATAAGTTTTAGATCATTTATTTATTTTTTCGGTATTTATCAATGCATCGTTCGTGCTCCTCGTACCAATGAGACCTTACATCGGAATACGGGATAACGTTATAAAGATGTAGTGTGATTTTTAATCAAATTTTACCGGAAAAGGTCACATTTACAGTCCTCAGATGCTCTCTCAGTTAACTTCAGTCCCCATCTTTTTTATTTTATCAATTTATCACACTCAATTTGAATTACAGAAAATGGTAAAGCGAGCGTCGAAATTCCTGAATGACGAAATTGACATACATAAACAAATAAGCGTATAATCCCAAATGGCGTAGGTAGGACATACGAAATGCAGCAAAGACAAAACCGTGACTATTACACTAACTAATCCTCTTACGACAACCACGGAAGAATTGGAGAGGCGTTGTTACCGAGCAAGTAAAGTTTAATTTAGTAAATACTCTGAGCGGTATGAAGGACAGCTGCTGTTGTGACTAGAAATTGTAAGTAAAAATCTATTGTCGATTTTTCAGTTAGGTAGTTCAAAACTTGACTGAATCTAACAAATCGTTCGTTTCTTGTAATAATTCTATCAAATTTAAATACTTCGGTTTCTACATATTTGCAGTTTCGCTGTATGGGTCAACAGAAACGAATATATCAAATACAGACACAAATCTTATTGGAAATATACAGGGCTTCCCGCAGCTATGCTTGTTATGATTAAAGAATACAATTACACAATAAAGAAAACAATTGAAACTGCAATCATCATTGGCCTTATTTTTTGCTAAATAACATTTTGTCAGAAATAGAAGGAAGACCCGGAATTTTTCATATTTTTGTACAAAATTAATCGATAGGTATATTATCAAAATGGGTTCCCAGTTCAAAAATGTAACTATCTACAAATCTATAAAAGCAGTAGGTACAATTTGATTTTTTTTTTTTTTAGATTAAAACGATGTTTTTTTTTCAGTAAAATTCTAAAATTCAAACTGCAATATTCATGGTACTTATCCTCCATGTGGCATCGTCGTGAAACGCCCTGTATAGCTATATGAATTCGAAAACCAAGGAGAAAACAGTCGAGACCAGTATGGAAAATGACCGAGAACGTTCCTCTTAGTATTAAATTATTTGGCGGCGTTGCTTGAGATCTCGCAATCGTCGGATTCTGGCCGAACAAAGGGCGCACGTACAAGTGAACACACGTGTATTGCGTTGCGTAAAACTACCAGAGCCGCGCCGCGGCGCACCCGCATCTCTTTGTTTTAACTTTTAACGTTTATCTTTTGCCGGGGTGGTTAAGGTGGGGATGGCTCACCAACGAGGATAACAACTTTACTTTAAAGGCGCTCATTAAGTACATCTCGCCATCGTAATGATTTCGATTTCGACAAGTTTTCTTCACATATTGTAATAATTAAAGTAGAAATGACGGCATATACAGGTTTGTGAAATAAGCTTGAAATCGCTGTGCTATAGCGCTTTAGATGACCCGGTCCGACTAATAATCTCACAGGAAGTTGTCATAATTGTAATACAAAAACAGACGTGTCACAAATGTGCCGCAGTTTTTAAAGATAACCATTATAACTATTACTAATGCTTGTAATTGTAATACCTATTTCGATTACTTTGGTGGGTGAGAATGGATTATGAGTTATGAGCTTATGAGACACGCGCTTGTCATGTACCACTAGAGAGTATTAAATATGAAAATAAAAATACGTTTTATTATCTTTTCATAACTACTAATGACTACAACATCAAAGAAAGGTGGTTGAAAACTGCTTCAGCTTGCGTGCCTTCTGAGGTTTTTTTTTTAATATTTCTCAAATTGAAAATGCTCATTAATAGTTCAAACAATAACCCAGTGTTCGGATGCTGCAACAAACATGTGTAGATTTGTATTAGTTTACATCAAATACAAATAACATATTTATTATAGTAAGTTTAGCAATAAAATGTATTACACATAGTGACATACCTTTTAGGCGGCAGACCTGTAACTATTAGACATCTTTAATCTAACTTGAAACCTAAAAATTATGTTAAAAGTGGTTATATAGAACGTGAATCAATAATGGTTTTGTCTATGTGACGTTTTGTGTGCTCTGTGCACCCTATTTGGGAATACAGGCGTGATATAAGTATATACGTATGTAGTAATCAATAATCAAACTAAACTACTATTGGCGCATAAATACAAGAAACTAGAAGAATAGATAGCTATCGCCTATCCAATTCAACAATGCCTAACCTATCACCTAACTAAACTACCTAAACCTAACCTTTGATAACGAAACAACCGAGAGTCTCACTCATACTATGTCGAGCTAAACTAATTTTAAGACTTGATTTATACGTACACTTCATTAGAATGCCTATCATTCTGTGTCTATCCCAATTTCGTACTGACTTTATGCCAGTGGCAGTATATGTATATCTCACACGGATAATACGGATATGCAGTCGTGGTTGTTATATGTAAAATAAAAGTTATTTGGCACCTACTTAATGTCTCAGTTTTAATATGTATACTCGTATAAGTACATCATACTCATATTCAAAAGTGAATGGTATAAGCCCAGTGACTTATTGTGGTTGGCCATGAAAAAAGAAAACAGGAACGGGTAGGTAACATGAGTTTGTGATTACGAAATATCAAGGACATGGTTCTCAATTACTGTGGGAAGCCCTTTAAGTCGACACCGTCAGACCTATGTGTACAGTTAGTTTGCTATCCTATTTTTTCTGTTTTATTAGTTATTGTCTGCGATTTTATGTGCACAGTTTATATCCCTGGGTTACAAAGTATATAAAAAACGGCCAAGTACGAGTTTGAATGGCCTATGTTGTTGTTGGATTTCGTACCGTTAATTATAAAATAAAACCTTCGAGTAAAAACATACTATCCACTATACTACTATACGAAATAAGAGTACAAAAAAATCGGTAAGTACCTCGTAGGCTTTGGGTCCCTTTGCAGTACGGGAAAGAAATGCGACATAAACGGCCATGTCTTTTGATCGTGTATAGGCACATAGATTTTTTCTAGTTTAAGGGACAGTAAACTTTAATCTTTAATATACACTTTCAATGTTATATCTCCAAGCATATTCCAAGCGTGCCTGCAAAAAAATCGTTCCTGAAAACACAGACACGGACAAGAAAGTGATTTTATAAGGGTCCTAATTTTCCTTGAAGTACGGATCTCTAAACTTATGTAACCGACGCTTATTACGGCGGCTTTACCATGCTGATTTACCTAAATAAACATCACTATTCTAGTCTAGAGATGCCTAGGACTTTCGTCCGCCCCGGACATTTGTCAGGCTCCGGCAACAAGTAGGTCACTGCAAAGTGCAAGGTCAGTCCATGCGACCCCGCGGCCCTTACGCCCTAGGCTTTGACCCAATTCACTCATGCAGCAGCCCCGATCCTGTTAGCTTGTTGCATTGAGGCGCGGATGTGTATTGTTGTCGCTGTAAGAGCTAGATCACAGCTACACCAGCATCGGCTTTGCTAGAGGCGAGCGCGTAGGCGGTGGTAACTTGCTACTAGTTGGATTTACCTAATTTGGTTCTGCACTAGACCAGAATATGTTAATGCGTTACATTGACTCGCATGGATCTTGGAATAGGTCTAGTTAACGGCAACATTAGTTTAATTTGGGTTATTTACTATATTTACATATATTTCTGTTCATAGGTAGGCGCACAGATGGTACGAATTTATGTAATATTTCGCGTGATAATCCAACGTATCTCTGCGAACATTCCATGCTCAAAGTAAATTAGGAAATTTTCAGCGTTCAAAGTATGCCGCAGTTGTTGACGCCAACCAATGTGTGTCAGGTCACCGAGACTGGGCGTCATCTAAATTATTTTTATTGGACCATCAGAATGTAGCTCGCCTTAAAATAGGCTTTTTATTCGTTAATTTACCCTATTACACTGGATTTCATGTCAGCCTGGTTATCAACATTTTGCGAAACGTGCAAAAACTTTTCCGGTGTTATGTGATAGAGCCGCAGAATCTTTTTTTGTCAATAATAAAATATTAATTTTAGGCAATATTTAACTAAATAAGAAAACTATCTATCGCCTATCCGCTGCCGTGTCGCGTAACTCTAGATGATGGGTCACGGATTGGCCCGAAATATGTCGAGCTAATCTCGATATTAAAAACGTGAGTAGATCCGTTTATTTCACTAAGAAAATGATAACATGTTTTCGCACACAATACGTTCCTTTGAGTTTCAGCAAATAACAACCACAATTATATTTATTCAATCTGAACTTAACACTAACAAAATATAATATATAATCAATTGAAAATTTTATTAAGCTTTTTGGTGGCGCATTTTTTGAATATCACGTTTAACCAGCTGTTTATCCTGAAATTGCTAAACGTGGCACTGAATTTTAGAATTCATGTGCTCTGCCTACCCCTCTTGGGAGTACAGGCGTGAGAATATGTATGTACGTATGTATTTTTTGAACATTTTATCAGAGAAAAAGTGATAACACTAAATCATTTAGTAAATAGATAGTTTACGAATAAAGTGGTAAAAGTAAATAGTATTAATTCTGTTAAATGTACAAAAAATTCGCTACCAAAACTTAAAAAAAAAACTGCGGGTTGATATTCAGATATTTACCCATCTTTTGAAATGGTAGCATTAAAGAACACGGAAAGTGAGGAAACTAGGTCTATCTAAGTACCTATAAGCATTTTTTTGCCTTCTAACAAAATTGCAAACTAAAGATAAAGTAACAGCAAATTATTCATTAGTCATAGTCATAACAAGGAAATGTCTGATCGGGGCAAAAATTTAACCTGTAACAAATAAAATAATGAATCGACAAATGTAATGCTGACACCGGCATGTTTTGTCGCCTGTCACTGCTGTTCAGCAGTTTTCTAATTCAAATCGTTTTGCCTTTTAGCAAATTTGTAACCTAAAGACGAAGTACATAATTGCAAAATTTTAATTAGTCATAGTCATAACAAGGTAACATCTGATCGCTGCAGAAAAATTACCTGTTACGTATAAAGTATTGAATCGACGATAAAATGATACGCTGACATCGACAAGTTTGATCGACTGTGGGCTTTGTCTTTCAGCAAATTTCTAATTAAAATAGCTGACGTCTAAACCTAGAAAACTTATTATTAGTGTATAAAGTATAGTTCATATAGAATTGGTACCTAATGTATTGGCTACATTTTTTTATTTATTCAATAAAACTAAATTTAGGGAAATAGGTATTAAAGATTATGTATTTTATTTTACATCGAGTACTAAAAATAAATACATTTTCTTCGTTATTAATATAGCAGCGAACTCTTCTCTTAATGGTTCCTATCATCTTCTGAACAGTGTTTTTGTCAATATTTTTGATGTGCTAATTCTACGTGGGTCGCAATGAATTAAGGTCTTTGACCATTTTACCACTCTTCTTCGACTTGCTTTTCATAATTGCCCAATAAT
>BHDV01069855.1:113722-128652 GCA_005406045.1 Adoxophyes honmai | reverse complement strand
AAAAAAAAAAAAAAAAACAGCCGAATTGAATACCTCCTTTTTTTGAAGTCGGTTAAAAAAGACACAGTCCCACTAGTACTATTATCTGAAGTCCTTTAAATAGTAGAACTAGTGGGAATGAAAATTCCCATGTCAGTAGAACTAGTGGGAATAGACCTAATTTCCAACGAACTTGCAGATTTATAGGATGCAAGTATAATGTTCAATTTCAATTTAACTACTCGGCAAACAACTTGACACGATTTTTACTGATTTTTACTTGGCACAACTGATCGCTGTTCACATTTTGATATTTGATACTGAACAATGACATTCCCAATTAATGGATTATGATAATATATCTTATTCAATACATTAATTGAACATCACATCGGGTGCCATAGTCTTCCTAATTTTCCCGATGGAAAACATCTTTCGCTATTTAAAAAATGCTTCATGGATATATTAAAAGGATAATATCAAAACACAAAACTTAAGAAATAAAACTTTTATTTGTAACCAAATACATATTCAGCCGCTTCTATACACAAACCGCTGATTATAACGATTATATTCCTATGAACACTTCGAGGGTTGCGACATTCTCAGTTCTGTTGCTTGGCGGCCTGCAGGATTTCCCTGGAGATGATCAGTCGCTGGATCTGGGAAGTGCCCTCGTATATCTGGTAGATCTTCGCGTCGCGCATCAGCTTCTCGACGGGGTATTCCGTGTTGAAGCCGTTGCCGCCGAAGATCTGGACGGCGTCAGAAGCGGCCTTGTTGGCGACCTCAGAAGCGTGGCATTTGGCTACCGACGCGATCACGGTGTTTTTGAAACCTGGACATATACGATTTAATTACGCTATAAATTCGTCACTCATAATCATAACCAGCCATTGAACAACGCTAGCATTTATCAGAAGACAGTTAATTTGTACGTCTAATGACCGGTCGCGGAGCACAGCGAAATTCGAGCGTTGACCCGCTGCACTTGTTCAAGAGTGAGCATGAGGGCAATATTACTGCACGCGTGCGACAGAGATAGATAGCAGCAGGTCAACGCTTGGATTCTGCTATGGTCCGCGACCGGCCTATAGCATGCCGCGCGCGTGCTCGACAATACCTATCATTCTTTGATTATAAAAACAACATAATGACAGATCTAATTGGCACGTATCAAGTCGCGCGCGGGATGCTAGCCAGGTCGAAGTCTTACCATGGTCGACGAGCCAAGCCGCCTTCTGCCAGGAGAGGCGGGAAGTCTCCACTCCCATGGCGATGTCCGCGAGCATGAAGGCCACGGCCTGATGGGAAGCGATCGGCACGCCGAAAGTTTTGCGCTCCAGCGAGTACTTGGTCGCCTCGTACAACGCGCGGTTGGCCAGGCCCGTCGCTCCTGCTGCCACCTGTCGTTAAATTGTGTTAATTAGTTTTTAGGTTAACTTTTCCACAAGACACATCCTCAAATGCCTATTGCAGATGATGCAAATATTCCATTGAAGGTTCTTATTGCCGATCTGCTTTACGACCGTTCTCAATCTAGGGGAAACCTACGATTATTTATTTCCCAGCCAGTGCCTGTGAGATTACTGTTTAAATTGGATTGACTATTGAAACAATATTACTTTCTTACATTCTTCCTAATCGATTCAGTTCAGACCTAGAACAATAAAATAGTGCACAGCATGAAATCCGAAAACATGTATCAAAATCAAATTCTGAATCATGTTTCTGTAACCATTTTTTGCAATGAAACTAATAACTAATCTAACCCGCACCGACCGTGCCTCTTGGTGCTATGAAAATAGATTTAACTGGTCACAAACTCACAATTCAAAGAGTTAGTGAGTAGGTTTACAAAGGTCCTAAGACTAATTACCGGAGGCCTAGTCTTGTCGAAAGCACCCATGGCGATCTTGAAGCCGGCGCCCTCGCCGATCAGCACGTTCTCCTTGGGGATGCGAACATCTTCGAAGGTGATGCCGCGGGTGTCGGAAGCGCGCTGTCCCATGTTTTGTTCCTATAAAACGAGAGAAAATAAAAAAGCTGCACTTGCAGGTCACGGTGTGTTAGCTCACGGCCAACTTTAAGATATGTGTTTTTTACTCGATATGTATACTCGTATTAGATTAAATTTAATAATAACTTTTAACAATGAACTATTTATCCAGGGTTTGCCTTAATACGGATAGGAAAAAGACTGAAGTAAACTTGCATAAACTTAAACCGGAATTGATTTTATTCTACCTACTCCTCGAACGGAAATCTGTTGAGAACTGGCTCCCTTTTAAGTGAGCTTGTAAAGATTCAGGAAACGTCTATGTTTACCATCAAACTTTATATTTTTCCGCGTCGCTCTTACCTACCGACTTAGTAAGCTAGCAGTTCATTAACACATTCACAACCAAGCCTAAAATCGAGACATCTGCGCGGAACCGAGTAGTCTATAGTTAGTACAAAATGAACCCGGCTACCGGGTTCTCGGCGTCTCACGAACGTTATGATTATGAAGAACCCGGGAGCCGGGTCCTTGGTTCTGAATGTGTTAAGATTGTTCTTACTTTGCGGCCAGGCGTGACGCCGGGCCAGTCGCGCTCCACGATGAATCCCGTGAACGCCTTGCTGGCCGGGCACTTGGGGTCGGGGTTGGTGCGCGCCAAGACGAAGTACCTGAAACACCACAACGTAGGCTGAGTTATCCAAGACAGGTCGACCAATCGCGTTTCAGCTACTATTCTTTCTCTCTGTCGCACACTCAAGCAACGATTAGCGAAATAGCGATGAATTCTTTGCGCCGTCACTTACAGAAGATAGAACCCGTAGGAAGAAACAGGACGTCCCAGAACCGGAAGCTTTACTAACAGAAGGCAGAACACGACGTACGCGACGAGTACTAGACAGTAGTCGAAAGGAGTAGTTACTATTTTGCTGATGAGCTATTGACTGAGCTAGATGACTATTAATGAGCTTAGATCAGTATCACACGTTCCGAAACGTTTCGATTTCTACAATCACTTTTATTCTAGTCGGTTCCGCGTTGTAAGTATCCCATTCCATTTTCAGTATCATCGCTAGTCAAGTCACTTGCACACATATCTTCTCTTGGTTACAAGAGCACACTTAATACTCTATAACTGGGAGTGCACCGCAAATGTAGTTCTAATTGTCTTACCAGTTGGCGACACCTCCGTTGGTGATCCACATCTTCTGCCCGTTCAGGATCCATTCGTCTCCCTTCTTCTCGGCTTTGGTCTTGATGCCAGCCACGTCGGAACCGGCTCCTGGCTCGGTCACGCCGTACGCCTAGTGTTTGTAAAATTGTAAAATTTATCACAGTTCTAAGCCGGAAAGTATCTAAACCGGAAATTCACAAGTCTTAAGGAAATAAACGGAGGTTTGTCAAGTATGAGAACATTTATCAGCATAATTATCTAGTTTTTAATGCTATGTTTTAAACTTACCGCAACAAGAGGCTCATCGATTAATCTACCCAAATATTTCTTCTGTTGCTCCTTCGTGCCAGCGATAATGACTGGTGTTTGCTGAAATTTACAAATATACCGTTACATTGCGCAACAATGAAAAAAAAAATCATTTCACCAAAGCAAAAATCAAACAAAAGCACAAATAAACCCCCACCATAAAACAAGAAGCTAAAGCTTGACTACATATAACGAGGGATGAAAATGAGGGCATCATGCAAGCGTCTTCATGGAGTGACAATGTGAATGGATACTACTTCTATGATACTAAAGTAAAACGTCGGATATCAGATTATAATACTACATTACTGCATAGCTCGCTTGTAGTTTACTCAGATTTGAAAATTAACTCTTAAAAATAAAATATGGTCTACATTAATTCATTAACAATAAACTACGTAGTTATCGAATGTTATTACATGTATTACGAACCTACATCGGTATGAATTGTTTCTCAACAGGGAGTTGCGACATGGCCCTTAGGGCGGGTCGAGTAACGATGTAAGAATACATCACATTCAACTTAAATGCGACATTGGACAAGGTGATGCACAGATCTCTAGTTGTACCGGTTAGAAAATCGCTAACCAAGTGATGAGAAACGAAGTTAAACTACATACCTAACTACAATTACTTTACAAAAGTTATGCACCGTATAGCTTCAAGTCGCAGTGCAGATACAGCAATCGCTCGTGAGATCATCAAGCATCTTTCTTTCTATATTCCTGACATCTTCAAAATTCCTTCAAAATTTTAGTAAAAAGTATATTATTTACAAATCACACAACTACCTAAAAACATTTCATGCGATGAGCATATGTACTTTAACTAAAACATTTGCGACAATTTCGAACCGAGAGTTAAACAAAAGAAATACGCAAAAAAGACTAATCACTCTATTTTGGTCTCGCAAATATTTTAGTTGGATACATATGCACCGCTAAACTACCTAATTATTGTGTTAGTAACGAATCAATCCAAGATGCAAGTGGCACTCACGCCTAGGCCGCTGGCTTCCATCGCGGTCATGATGCCTGTACAACCATAGGCCAACTCCTCGGCGACGAGGCACCCCTCAAAAACCCCCATGTCCATACCACCTAAAGAAATGAAACGGCGAAATGATAAGCGGACGAAATCACAGACAAATAATGAAATGTTGACACGTTTTGAACTTCCATGATATCTGATGCCTTGTACCTACAACAGGGATTTTTCTTGTATTTCATTTTGTGGAATCTCATCATAAGGTGCTTCGATTATTTAATTTCAAAACGGCTTAAGAAAAGATGTGATTTCATGATAGCGCTCTAAAATCTTTAACCAATTCACGGAATTATTTCACAACTACGTGAGTAGCTTTTCATCAGAAATTAGGCAAAACCAAAGTCAGAGTAGGTACGTAATATTTTTCAGATTTATTTGCGTTATTTATTATGTCGCTGTCGTTAGAATATGATAGTGAAATTATCCTAGATATTTGATATTTGAAATTTAAAACCCCAATGTCTTTACAAAAACGGACAACACAAGATATTAGACAAGAGTCCTTAGTTTTTCGAAGGTTTTTACTCCGGTTAAAACTACGTCCGTGGCGAAATGAGGCCTAGATAGACTTATGCCTTGTATGCCCTTCATATTCCACCTTTTTTACCAATGGCAAAGTACAAGTATGCTAGCAATAAATGCTATATAATAAGTTGCGTAACACGTATTTTACAATCCAATCTCAAAATCAACTCACGCCTAGATTAGTGCCAAATACGGCTGTGCCAATACCGGCGCACCCGAATGAGAATTCATCAGCGACCATGCACTCTTCAAATACTCCGTAATTTCCCAAACCACCTGAAACGGCTAACAAATCTTAGAATATTGCCTGCGACGATAACGATACGGTAGGTATCACGAGCATTTTCTACTTTTCTAAACAACTCTTCCATTTCTAACATAATTATCTAATACTAAACACCGTGGCCGTTTTGTTACTGATAACATGTTTCCCATCCTCAACGCCCCAACAACACATCGTGATTTTGCCTAAAGATGTCATAACAAATACAATTGACACTTTGTTACGTGGAATGATTAAGTATAGTTAGTACCTGCCTAGGCTGAAACTTTTTACTGACTATTCTATCCAGTCTGAACTATCTAATCTAAATATAACTGATACCCGTAATCCTGTTTGTTAAATCCGTAAGTGTTATAAAAATTGCACGTCGTATCCAATGTCTTTACAAAGTGGAAATGTGATTAAAAGCGATTGACCATTACACCAAGGATAAATATGATGGCGGACCCCAAACGAGTTGACAACTTGACATGTCGCCCATAACAAGAAATCAACAATCGTTAACCATGGACTGCGCGAGCGAAATTCTGTTTCAAGTATATTTACATTTAAGTACAGGGAGAATTTTGCTTGCGCCGTTCGTGCCTGCTCCAAAATAGCGTTTCCCTTTAGATAATTTAGGTAAAAATTCGGGCATCGAGTCAAATAACTGATATCAGTTGGGTTTACTGCATGAAGTACTCGACTTCGGTCTCGCAATGATCGCGCGAGCATTGATTTTTACCAAAACGAAATCAAGCACTTTATGACCACGTTAGCATGCCAATCGACTCTTGCCGGTCATTTTTTTATAGGATTGGGAATAAAAATAGTGGGGTTCGAAAGGATGGTTAGAAGAGACTTGAGAACACCGAGAAACGCTTGTCTAGGGGCACCGGCTGAGTTCTAGAGCGACCCCTCACTTGTCAGTGTGGTTTGACTACAAGAGGCATAGCGGACGAAGATGTAATTGTGTAAAGAGATGTCTGACTCACTCCCAAGCCGGTTCCTCCGACCGCAGTAGTGATACCAGTGCAACCGAACGCAAACTCTTCGGCAACCAAACACTCTTCAAACACTCCCAAATTTCCCACACCGCCTGAAACGCCTTTCTCATACAAAATGTTCATATACACATACATTAAAATACATAATTAGATATAAATTACACGTCAATAATAGATAACACTTTTTTTTATTAGTGGGTATTGTGTTGATTCAATTAGTTCATTGATTTGATTAAATGTTTCATTTTAGGATTGACTGACATACGCAAGCATTAGATGTTTATATGTTTAAGCTTTGATGATGTATTTTACCAATTCGAATTGATGCATCATGTCGTAATACAAATGTTTGACGAGGGTTATGGAACGAAAAATACTTAATAACCTGAAAGATTTCATATTTCTTAAATCGCATGATTACCGCCTGATTTCGATGTGAATGATTTGTACTAAAGTTATTATTAGTATGCCGACGATACATTCAAGAAGACGTACAATATAGAAGTCTCGATGTGAAAAATTGCGCTGATCGATGCTCCCGCAGCCCCTTCAAGACATAGTACAAAGCCTCCCTAACGAAGGGCCATCAGAGAAACTCACGCCCAGATTAGAGCTCGTGAACACTGTCGCAATACCAGTACATCCGAACGCGAGTTCTTCGCTCGCGGTACACTCTTCGAATACACCCATACCTCCCACACCCCCTGAAACACCCCACACAATGCGATTTATGTTACAAATGCCAATACCACGAAAATGGCTATATGTATAACAGACAAGACTTAATAGTCATGAACTGTTAAGTACTACGATCCGTTATATTAAACATTAAACTATGATCCGTTGCTAAAGATCGCTCACACCGATTCATAATGAACTAATTGGAAAGAAGGGCGTGAACGAGTGATATTTGACATAGTCTGTACACAGCATAATGACTTTCCGCGTCCCAAACAACTTGTATGTAAGATTACAAGTCTTGGAAGCCCAGTTACCATTGTGTTCAATAAATTCACATATTTGCTATTGGCATTATAACAATTGAATAGAGGTTCACTCACTCCGAGGCCGGTCGTAGTAATCGCGGTAGAAATACCAGTACAACCGAATGCTAACTCTTCAACAATAATGCAATCCTCAAACCCTCCGATTACTCCCACACCGCCTGAAATGCCTCACATAACTCAATGATTTAGTTAGAGAAAGCGAAGAAATAACATTACCTATTTTATGTAATTTCATGCGATTATTGAATAGGGTTGTGGGTAAGCGTATTTAGGCACAGTAATGTTATTTAATGCTATTTAAAACATGTCTAAGCAATCACAGTTATCGGTGTATCCATAAATTTTACGATTTAAAATCCAGATAAAATGAAAACTAATAACGTTACTGTGCAAAAAACCTAACTGTAAAAACAAAAGTAGGTACGCTTTCTTTAGATAGGTTCCCACACCGCCACCGATTAGGAATCGACCGGGAACGCTCACTCCGACTTCGGTGATGTAAACGGCCGCCATTATCCCCGAACAGCCGAAGGCTATCTCTTCGGCGACAAGGCAATTTTCAAACACACCCAGCCCTAGGCCGCCTGCAGTTCAAACTTATTTAGTATACCTACTAAGAAATACTGTTCTTTATAACTATTGCTAAGGCTGTTATTACAAGCAGGACTGGAGTAGGCATTCTTTCACTTCATTCACTCCATGAAGACAATTTTTAAGCCGAAAGGAAACATTCGTGAGTTGTTAAAACGTAATTTTGTCAGGAGGTATTAGGTAAGTATATTATCTTCTTACTTAGTTAAAATTTCATACATTATATTTATGTATTCTTAAAAAGCGGCCCAGAAAACAATTTAAAGAGAAAAGTAAGCAGTAATCAAAATAGGTACATAAGTAGAAACGTGACTAATCTACTTCGGTACCAAGTTGTTGGTGTGTTGGAACAGTGAAGAGTGAAGACCACTTCGCAAGAAGTGTACCTAAAACCGTTTTGGTTTATTGACGGAAACAAAATCAAAACTTGAAATAAATCTAACTTAGAAACCAATCACAAAATTTGCAGACATACTATTACAACAATGCCTACGTAAACGTAAAGTGGTAAACCGCGACAGAATACTGCTTACATTTCTATGCTGTGCCAGAGCTCAGAACTTGTAATGGTTGACATTACTTGACATAATCATATTTAAGGGCCATGCCATACCGCCGCCACTGCCACGTAGAGCGCCGGAAACCGACCAATCACAGCTCAGTCGATCACTAAGCTACCGATCAATAATCGCCTCCCGCGCACGCGATTGGTCGTTGTGCGTGTCCCGTGCGGCGACGACATCAGTATGACATAGGCCTATAGGCATTTTCGAGGCACAGTAAAGAGTCTTTACTAAAGACCACTTACGCCTATGTTAGACGTCAACAAAGCAGCTTTAATACCGGCACAGCCAAACGCAATTTCTTCAGTCACAAGACAAGAATCAAAAACACCTAGCTCCATTCCTCCTGTAATTGGATATTTTTAACGCATATCGCATGTATTCACTTATTACTGGTACTAATGTCACTGTAGGAACCCAATACTAAACTATCGCACAGATATACTCTGTTTATTTTAAGATGAGAAAAGTAACGAATAAAATTTGAATTTTTCTGTAATATCCAAAGGTAAAAATGGACATGATTAGTTTAACAACAGTTATTACTGTTTGTTATAATATTTTCACTACAAAAGGTATCTGCCGCGATGCTCTGTGATTACTTAAAAATGTGTTAGGTTTTGGCAGTTGAATTTCAAGTCTTAAAATAAACGGAGTACCTATATATTTTCAAAACTTTTATCTTACTTTAGTTGCTGTTGTTCTGCAACTAAAATAAGACACTACATATTTCAGATATTTGCTTTTGTTTAGGTCGAACAGGTTAGAGCGAGTACATTTTTGATTTTCTACTAGGTATGCAGTGTAAATAAAAGGGCGGATCCATTGTTCATTATCAGTTCCTTTTCGTGTTGGAAAGTGACATTAGCTCTCCATTTTTACTGTTATTATCATTATCAGCATGAGTAATCTACCAATCTGCCACCAAGATATACATTCGTTGGTAGCCGGGACAGCCCACTATTTATAGACCTGATAAAACGAATAGTTTGAAGCAAAGTATTTTTACCCGTAGCATGTCATAACGGCTTTTAGGAAGTGTTGTGTGTACCTATCCTAACAAAATCCTATTTTGGCATCCCTGGTGTGATCCTTGGTATAGATAGATGACCAAAGGGAATTGTTTTAGTACTTGGTAGGTATACTCAGTCTGTCAGTAGTGTGACGAATGCATCGGGGTCGCGCCGTGGCAAAAGTCGTCACCAGTGTCTGTCGTTCACGCTTAGTGACTCTGATTAGAATATCTCTTAATTAGCCTACGTTTATCATAGGTTCCCTATGAGACCTATGATGTGGTTGTTCGTAATTTAATTCATTTTCCAGCATATTTTAAAATGTTTTTGTTGAATTCTGTAACTATAACCCAATACTCTGTAAGTTCACTTCAATACACTGCTAACTGATGTTTGACAAATACCAAAAATAACATTCCGCCTTTACCTAAAATGAAGTGAAAACCATGACCATTTCCCATTTCAACTACTTTCAGCACAATTTCGGTTTAAAATTAGAAAGAGGTATACCAGTGACAGTTCGCTAACCTGTCACCTAAAGCATACCATAACCCATTTCATTTGTGATAAACAAATCACATGTCACATAAAAATTGTCCCTTAAAGTTACAGGAACTCAACAAAAATATTGTATACTCTGTCTTTTAACTGAACGTAAAGTTTTAGCTAGAAATGATAGAATTACCGCAGTGTTCGGGAATGTGGCCATTCATGAGGCCGACCTCCCACGCCTTCTTGACGATGGGCCAAGGGTACTCCCCGGACTTGTCATACTGAGCCGCCACTGGGATGATCTCTTCCTTGGTGAACTTGCGGGCCAGCTCTTGCAGAGCTTTCTGCTCGTCGTTCAGCTCTGAAACACGCATATTTGAAATTTAATCGACGGCGGTCGTCAAACAGCGTCGCAGACTACATCACTGCGGCTTGCGACAGCGACTTCATAGATAAATAAAATGGTTTCGTTTTTATGTCCGAGTCCTTTTGCGTAACATTGTGCCGATTACTTGAAAGTATCAATTAAAGAATCCAAGAATGTGTAGCGCTAATTGATGCCTGTTGGGGCCCATGGACACAGAATATACATTCATTTCCCACAAAATTAGAATAAAAGAATATAACTCCAGATAAACGGCAGAAAAGGTAGCATACTGTAGACGAAGTGAACAAATAGCACGTTGATTGATGGACTCGCATAGCAAAGTCCAAATCAGGTATGTGAGCGTGTTACAGATAACTAAATATATAACTGCAATCATGGCCGTATTTTCAAATGGAGTAGGCAGAACATGCGAAACGTAATCACGTACATTTAACAAGCATGGTCGAAATAGCTGAAATTTGGCATAATATGACAATGTCACACTAAAACCAGGGTCGTTTATTAAAAGTCATGCGGTTGTTAATTACTTATTATTCAAATATCAAATATCACGTACGTCATAAGGACATAGGTAAGAGATTTTACCTGTAAATATTTAAAGTGTGTACTTCAAAATCTTCATAATTGTATAGTACCTATACCTACACGGTACTTAGAGGTTATATAAAATGCGGTGTCATTACCGCAATAATAGAGGGTGATCTAACGACAAAACCTTGAAGTTGTTACTTTTTCTGTCAATACCAGGTATCGATAGTTTTTCTTTTAATTTTCACAATAACCGTTTAGTGATCGTTTCTATCCAGACAGCGGACCACCTTTAAAGGCCTTTCAACTTTACTACATAATTCGTGATTGTCTTTAGAAATCTGTTGGTTAGGTGTTCTCGGAGTTTTAAAATTTAAAAAATATTCTAATCTAAGTCTTTATTTCAGTGAAATGGGATTGGGCGGGACACGTCTGCCGCAAGCATCCGGAACGCTGGGCTAAAATTGTCTGTGAATGGGTCCCATGCGACGGGCACCGGAGCAGAGGCAGACCAAAGAGGAGATGGCGGGACGATCTGGAGAGTTTCAGATCTGACTGGCGAGGTTTGTCAAAGAGTAGAGACGAATAGAAAGAAAAAAGGGAGGCTTTTGCCCAGCAGTGGGACACTACAAGCTACATAAAAAAGGTCTTTATTTATTAAGTAGGTATTTTATCGCGAACTTTTTTTTTCACCCGTTCTAGTTATTGATTACCAAAACTATTTTACTAAAATAATTTTAGTGGTACCAGGTGGGGAAAAATAACTGATATTAATTACCACTGGTAACAAATTAGCGGTAGGTAAAGATGGCAATGACCCCACTAGTGGCTTGGTCAAAGGATGGATTAATGAGTAAGTTTCCCTCATAGGTAGGTACATCCGGAACGATGTATCCGAATTAAAGAATATGTTTCAAGGGACGACCAAAGAAGCCGAATAATTCAGAAGGATATAACGGACAATTATTTCATTTTTGAAAACCTATTCATAGATACCCCAGACGTTGGGGTTTCATGAAAAAATAATAGAGTTTCAGTTCTTTTGTATGGAGAACCCCAAAAATTTATAGTATTCCTTTAATTTCGTGTGAAAATATAATGCGTTTTACAGTATGCATCTACTTACCAAGTTTCTAAAGTATAGCTCTTATATGTAGTTTCAGACATGACAAATCTATAAGGGTTTCGTTTTCGACATTTGGCTACGGAACTCTAAAAAGGTAAACTTGTACACAATAGCATAATGGAAGTTGCTTAATAACATTTTAATTTGCAAAGTTTAATTGTTCATTCCTCAATACTTCGGTTTGTCCCTAAGATCGGAGGTTAATCTTTTTTAAATTTTCCCTTAAACGAAAATTTGCTGTCATTTTGGCATTGTTATTAAACTAACAATGAATAAAAAAGTAACTTTGTTTCTGATCTCGTAAAAAAAACTTTGAGAAAACAACCAATTAACTAAAGGCTATTAAATTATACTTTAGTCTTAAATAAATAACATTTACCTACAGAACACATTTATGCAAATCAGCAATCAATTGGGTCGGTTTTTCCTAAAGAGGCTCATGGAATTGGTTTAAATTAGGTACCTACGACACGACAATTATAAATCTGTAGGCTACCGTTACATAAAAATCATAATGCTAACAATAACAATGATAATGATTGTTATTAAAAGAATAGTAGGTACAAAGCAGAATCGGACGAGGTATTACACGAGGGTCAGGTTGAAAACAAACTCATTACTAATTCGACATGGTAAGTATCGTAAAAAAAAAGTAAAAAAACTTTTAAGTAAAACGGTTTTATTTTAGTCTAATCCTCTAACTAATCAATGCATTTAAAAACCGTTTTACTTAAAAGTTGTATTTTTTTAACTTTTTTTTTAGTTTTTAGTTTTTTTTGTATAGTGCACTGTATTTTTCTTGCCAAGACCTTTCAATTGATACCCATATTGATGGGGTTGATAAGAAATAGGTTATCCGCCATTTTGTAGCGGCGGCCATTTTGAATTTACAATGACAATGAATATACATTTTTGTATTGTCATCAAAACTAAAAGAAAAGCGCATGCCAAATTTCAGATGAATCAGTTGACGGAAAGAGGGTGACCCACCAACAAACGAATAAAGAAAACAAACGGGGTAAGCTAAGTAAAACCGTTTAAAAAATAGCAGACCATTATTTTGCGCAGCTAATTATCCTATTTAGTTAAATACAACATATAAACTACAATGTATGTAATAGTAAATAAACATATGTTCAGTTGACAAATTTGCATTAAAATTGAGTTGAAAACTTTTATTCATCGTCAAGTGTTGCGAAGAATTTTAACAAGGCTGGTATTTATTTGTGTTTAAATAATTCACAAGCAGATTCTTTTTGTTCAACCTTGTTTACAAAAATTCAAAAAGGATGTATGTGATCTCCAGTACCACAGAAACACATGAAACTTATAGCTGTGGTGCCAGGTTTTTGGCACCAAAATTAGAAAACTGTTAGCTAAATTGATTCACTTATTTTTTTACGTTTAAGTGGCTAGTACATATATGTATCACGCCTGTCTTCCCAAATGAGGTAGGCAGAGCACACGAAACGTGACATAGACAAAACTATGATTATGACTATATCACGCTTTCAAGCCACTTCTAGCATAGTTTTAGGTTTGCAAAGATGGAAGAGGTACAATAGTGACAAGTTGCTAGCCTGTCGCCTAAACCTATTTCATTAGTCGCCTCTTACGACGTCCACGGAAGAAATGGAGAGGTGTTATTCTATCCCGACACCACACGTCAACAGTGGCTAGTAACAATATAAATAATACAAACTGGTTCATCACCACAGTAAAAAATGTTCAATATTTTTCGGTACACGCGTACACCCTGTATATGCCATGGACTTCGGAGTTTGGACATCTAATCTTAGCTTATTTTTTTGTTCAGCTATCGGATAGCATTTTGTTATCGTTGTTAAAAGACCGGCCGCTAATCCCAAGCTTTATAATATTCCATGTGGAATGATAACATCATTACATAATAAAAAGTACTATGTTGTTAACCTGTGTATGCTCTTATCATAGTAGGTAGGTATATTAGTGGTCGGTAAAAATCTTGGCCAGATTTTAAGTGGTGGTGATTTTAGGTGGTGGCTTTTTTATGTAAAAGCGATGTGTGAACTTCCCCACGAAAATCTGTCCCAAGTTTGATATTGAACACTATAGTTACGTTCACAGTTCCTACCTCGCTGGCTATCGCATCATCACAGCGAACGGACAAATCTGATAGATATCTATGTAGTCATTTATTTTGTGTAGATTCGTAATGACTGACCGTCAGGTCGAGGTCGAAACGAAAAAAATAAGCAAGAAAAAAAACAGGATGTCGTTTTTGTATAAATAAAAATGTACGTTAAATGCCTAGACAGTATTCTACAGTTATTAATAAAGACATGTATAGTTTTCATATCTAGTCCAATATTCAGTAGGTACATGCTTTGAAGGTAAACTCTAGTAGAAAACTTAGCCATGGATACCACTTTTTGAGCAACTGCATTAAAAAGTATTTAACCCTCCTGTCATGTAATGTTTCATTATTAGGTTAGGGTTATCTTTTCTCTGCAGCTGACCATAGGTACCTATTCTTAGTTTATTTTAAGATGAGAATATCAACAGACATAATTTGAAATTATCTCTGGAATACAAAGGTAAAACTTTACTTACTTTTGTTTGTTATAATGTTCTCAAGTCAAACATCATCATAATTTGCGGCTATACCTTGGGTTTACTTAAAAATATGTGAGGACTTAACCATTAATTATTGTCTCGTCTTAAAATAAAAATAAACAGAGTATAGGTACAGCCAGTGGCGTAGCTAGCATGGGTGACACCCGGGGCGGATATTGTAGGTGCACCCCCACCCCCCCTGGAATTCGATAGAATAGAAACATTAAAAAAAAAATGATTCATGTTTATTTACCGTCAGTGTGACCACATGTTTTTTTTTTACTTTTTATAATTAAGTTCACAGCCGGGTGGGCCGCCCCCCCCC
>BHDV01069855.1:63376-104864 GCA_005406045.1 Adoxophyes honmai | reverse complement strand
AATATCTGTTAGCTGTCATAGACACTAAACTTTATAACAAACCAGTGTTGTCGATTGCACTTCAATATATTAAACCTCCAACACAATCGATGCTATCGTTAGTGCTATCAACATTGGGGCTGTCTTAAACTACTGATTATCGACAGTTTCCTTGTCGATAGTTTGGCAGCACTTGTTTTTTTAAACTTTAAACCAGTGATTCCCAAAGTGGTCCAGGTGGACCCCCAGGGGTCCACGGGAGACTCGATGGGGGTCCACGTTGGAGTCGATAAAAATAAGTCTATTAAGGAAACTGGTGCAAATGTAGCAGCAGGGGGTCCACCGAACTCCATAAAACTTTGGAAGGGGTCTATGAGTAAAAAAGTTTGGGGACCTCTGCTTTAAACTATCGTTGTTGGTTGTCGTTAAACATTCGGACGGTTATGGGCATGCCACACTTCCATTGCCGTCAAATGCGACTTAGAAATTAGAAAGAACCAATCACTGCGCAGCCGACCAACAAGCAACCAATCAACAATCATCCTCCGCGCACTGATACTAATGAGAATAATTGAGAGTCCATGTTCTACACTGTCGTAAACAAACTGCCACATTTTCATGATTTTCATGTTGAATGCAATTGTATGTATCTTTGAAATCAAATTGACTCTGTATCCCGCTTTAGGTTGACTGCAAAATGGAAATCACAATAATTTAAACTAAATCACAAAACGCAAAATGTCCTATGATTTCAGTCACATATTCGATTAAATCATTCGTTTTTCACTGTTCGAATTGGAAATTGAACAGTGAAAAACGCCTTTGAATGCCAACCAACCAGCCCAATCACCACTTCCAAACTGAAAAAAGGGCGTCAAGGCGAACAAATTTTGTTCTTGATTGAGTAGTTAGTTTCTGTTAAAAGTGCCGTGCCGCTCACCTACATTTTGTCGAAACTTAGACGCTATCTTGTAAAGGAGATAAAGCTTTTAAATGTTTTTGAGCTAATATGACACACGTCACATAATGTAGTATCGTGTCGGAAAGGAAAAGTTGCAGGTCGGGATGTTAGTGTTAGAGAGGTGGATTGGGTGATGGTTGATTTACATTCTGAGTTAAATGTGAATAGTTGTAGGTCAGATAGCAATATTGTGGGTAGAATAGGTGTTTCGGTATGTGGCACAGTCAGGCCGTGTTATGAATAAGGAATCTTTGTTGGCACGAGCTTCAGAGGAGCGGGAGCGTATCTTTCAACGGTATGAGAGGGGTCGGGACAATCTTGCCGGCCAGATAGACCCCTGGGAAGATCCGGAATTTGAGGAATACCATAAAACTGACAGGTGAGAATGATAAAAACATTACAAAGTGTTTTGTGTATTTACAGCCCTCCTTGCCTTTTTGAAGAGAAAATCGTGTCAATCAAAGTTCTGATAAGCCAAAATTGTGACTCGTACTGTACTCACAGCGCTTCTATCTCATTCAAAAGTGTTCTTGTATTTTATGACCTCAAAAAACTTGCATCTTGTGAATCATTCTAATCAATCATGCTTACATTTCGAGTTATTTTACCTGCTTTAAATTATTAATTCAATGATGTATTATGGGTATTTATTGAATGATTCATTTTGAATATTTTAAGTTTTTTTTTTTTCAAAACTAAAAGTGTTTTAAGCAAAGTTTTTGGTCATCTTCCTAGGATAGTATTATTAATAAATAGTTAATGCTTGCATGGTTATTCACAAGTTCTTTAACCTGATGTCTTATGCCTGAAACTCTATGCATCTAGTAATTAAGTTTGGTTAAATATTGGGTTTAATTTTATAGAATGTACTGCTATGCTTTGCTATATATGTTATTCAGCCACAAGGCACTTACATTGTTTGAAGTGTACCATGACAGCTATGCAAACATATTGCCATTGAATTGATAGTATAGTTACAGTCCCCGGAACTTAACTTGGCAAGATTTTAAGTAGTGGCTGTAAATCTTACCACTGTACCATAAATGGTTTAGGTATTTATAACACAGGTAACTGCGCTTCTGTATCTATTGAACCCATGCTGTTTTCTGATCGATGAAGTCTAGAGCAGGCTGAAGATACCAATCAGAGTATGTCACTTGTTCATTAAAATTATATGTCACTCTTTGAACATGTCTTTGTATTAATAAACTAAACATAAACCTACAAATAAACATTTACAAAGCCAAACTAAAGAATTATAAAAAACTATAAAAAATGTGTAAAAAGATTGTGCCTGAGGGTCAAAGCTGAAGGAGCAACTAGACCAGGGGTCACCAAATGGCGGACCGCGGTCCGCATACGGACCGCCGACCCATTGCATGCGGACCGAAAAAATATAATCTTCATTCATCTTCAGGATTTAAAGTCAAAAGTTTGCACCAATTCCACTCCAAACTTCAAACATTATAATCAACAATAAAAAATGTCATCTTTCTCATTGATATTATGTAAATTAATACCTTTGTAATTTCTGTAATTCCCTTTGTTCAATTTTTTTTATTAAATGTGTGGACCGCGACTGTCATTTCATTTCTTAAAAAGGACCCCGAGCGAAACTAATTGGTGAACCCTGAACTAGACTGTTGATGTTTTTGAAAATTTGTCTATCATACAGTTAAATAACTTATAATCTTTTATACATTTTTAAATTAATAAAAAATCAAACTATGTTTTGTTAACAACCAATTTTAAAAGCAATAGATTTTTATTTACTAAGGTCATTTTCATTTTGATTCACCCACTAGTATATTGAGGCTTGGTGGCTGTCCAAGATTAGGATCTAAAGTTTGTGGATTGCAAAGTCGGAGTAGTCTGATGGTGGGTGATGTCTCCTGTAACTCCATGGCCATCACCATTTTTATTGATATTTCAGCTACACTGTTCATTGACCTTAATCCGAATCTACTCAATTACAAAACTATGCTAAGAAATGCTAAGTTATCATTAGGAAGTAATCAATATTACTATGTGAGGCAGAAAGAAGTGATGAAATCTGAAGGTTATGATATGTTTGTAGGTGGGGATCAAGTAAAAATGGTTAATTTTGCTTTGTATTTTTTTATCTTTTTAATATGTAAAAATGTTTATTTTTGTGGACCATTCCTTTGCAGCTGGTCATTTGATAACCTGGTAACTGTTAATTTATTTTACACTGAACTTCTATGAAATAAGAGCTGTATTTGTTTGCTTGTAGATGATTAGCATCCAACAATAGAGGAAGTTGATAGCTACTGGTGTAATCAGTTATTCTTTTTATAGCATTAGCGAATGTTTTACCTACTTGTGGGTATGAAAACTTAGTGAAAAGAATTTTAATTATTTTTTAATATATAAATGCAATGCGAAATAAACAATGATTTTTTAAAATTTATTACTAGGTATATTGAAATTATTTAAAAGAACTACATAGCCAATAATTTTATATACCACATAATTTGGAAATACAACATACACATAACTAGACCCCACTATCGGAGGTGCAAAACGGTAGCTGTCAAATTCTTAGGGATGGGGTAATCAAATCATATTTTGTGATGTCTATATCGATGCTAGATTTTTCATTACATTTTTTTTTATGTACAAGTACTGTTTATTCGTATACAATTTAATGTTTTTTGGGATCTATGATAATCATTGGCAATAAAAATATAAATCGTTATTAGTACAACAGAAAATCTTACTTTTCTTATGTTTCAAGTTGCAGGATAGTGCATGAACGCTCTTGAAATAAAACTTTTCAGTACAGGTTAATACTGGCCACTTAGTCTTATACTGATAATAATTCATTTTTACGTCAGTAGATAGTCCATCATATCTTACAACATTTCTTCGATTATTTAGCTGTGTTTACGAGTATTCGTCTAATAATACAATAGAAATTAATTATCATTAGACTGCCATTATAATTACTTATCGACAATAAGCTAATATTTCAAAACAATTTTTACCCTTCCCTAGTAATGGGACGAAATTGACAGCTACCGTTTTGCACCTCCGATAGCGGGGTCTACACATAACATAGCAACCAATTTATTTTTCTACTGCAAAATAATACATGTATTTTCAGATATGGGTTTATCCACGACGAGCGGTTGCCGCAAAAAACGGCGCCGCAAAAGATTAACATTGAAGTGGAGAGAGAGAAAAAGTGGGTCAAAATGCTGGGAACATGGGACTCACCTACTACCAAAGAAAAACTCCACAGGCGAATATACAAAGGCATTCCAAATTCACTACGAATAAAAATATGGTGTAAACTACTTGATGTCAATCGAATAAAATCTGAAAAGATTGGTAAATACCAGGAGATGTTGAAGCTGGCGAAGCTGTGGTCCACAGATGTGAGGCAAATAGACTCTGATGTGAACAGGCAATTTCGTGAGCATCAATTTTACAGAGAGAGGTATTCAGAGAAGCAATGTTCATTGTTCAATGTTCTATGTGCATACAGCATGTACAACTCTGAGGTGGGCTACTGCCAGGGTATGTCGGGGCTGGCCGGAGTGCTACTCATGTACATGGACGAAGAGGATGCCTTCTGGGCACTCGCTATACTTCTCTCAGACATCAAGTATAACATGCATGGGTTGTATATAGAAGGCTTCCCAAAGCTGACCCGTTTCTTAGGACACCATGACAAGATACTAACAAAGTTCATGCCCAAATTGAAACTCCATTTTGATAAATATGGATTAGATGCAATATTGTACTCTCTCAAATGGTTCTTTGTGTGTTTTGTTGAGCGAGTGCCCTTCAGTTTGTGTTTGAGAGTGTGGGATATATATTTGCTCGACGGAGAGAGAGTTGTCACTGCCATGGCGTATACGATACTCAAGCTACATAAAAAAGCTATAATGAAGTTGAATGATATGGATCTTATTGTTAATTATATTCAGGTGTGTATTAATTATCTTATGGGTGAATAAAGTAAAATTCTATTTACGCAGGAAATTATTAATTTGTTTTTTTTTTTAACTTTTAAGGTTAAACTACATAAAGACTTTGGTTACGAAGACGACATTGTGATATATCATTTGGAGCGTTCGATGGATGAACTGAAGCGCGCAAAGCTCGATTACCCGGGACCGCCGCCACCCAACGAGTTGCCGAAGAGGCAACTTGGGATGTTTGTAGAGCCTGACGAGAAATCCAAGATTGGGCAGCGAGCGGAGAACTTCTCAGAGACGGAGAAACAAGCTAGAGCTACTGTGATTTTAAGGTATGACGCATTATCAATTTTGCTTTAAACAAATAACCCATTAACAATTTTATGCATTGTTTAACTGACGCAAATGGAAATTTAAACAATATTCCGCTATTTTCCCGTTAATGACGTGTTAATATTTTAATATCATAGTGGTATGCAATATGACGTAAAGACGCAGTTATTATCATTGTGCTTGATGCTATAATAATTGTGTCCTTATGAAAGAGTTAAGTACAATAGAATATACTTAGGTGTATTCATTTTTTATTTACCATTAGCTATTCAGTGAAAGAAAATATCTGCATACAACAAGAAAGTATTTTAATGTTGTGCGCTGGTAATTTCAGCTCAAGCTGAGAGGATTTATTACCAGTAGTAGAACTTATATAGGCTGGATTATTTAGATGAATTAAACATAATCACATAAGTTATCAACTTAAAATGAAATAACAACAAACTTCATATTTTTCCAGTCATGCAACTAACTGTCTTAAGTACCTATATGTATTATGTATGGCATACATTAACATTTCTCTGCAACTGACTCCTGCTACTTAAAGCCATTGCACACCAGATGTGTGCATGACGTGGATCACAGTTGTAATGTACGAAACTATATGAAAGATGGCAGACCAAATTTGTGATATGCATCATGCATCTGGTGTGTCCCTGCTCTGAATAGTAATGGAGATGGAACGGTCAAAATGTGTAGTATATTAATTCTATCTAATACCAAAAGTTGAAAAAAGAGATTTATAGTTACAATAACAAATAAAATATTCGTTTTGCAATTACAAATGTTTGGTGTCCTACTTATATTGATTAAGGTATATTGCTTGGTAATTTAAATAACTAATATTGCGTTGATATAGAAACTAAACTAAAGTTATGTGCTATTTCAATTCACACTTTGCTGGTTTCTATTTAAAAAAAAAGTGAAATAAAATGGATTCACTCACGTCTTTATAACGAGATTAGCTCGACATATTTTGAGCCAATTCGTGACTCATGATCGCTAGCAACGCGCCACGGCTACGGATAGACGCGCATTTACAGTAGCACAGATAATGAGAATAGGCCCGAAACCTTTCGAGCCAAACTCGATATAGAGACGTGAGTGTATCCATTTGTTTCACTATGAGTGAGTGTCACCGTAGTTTTATGATAATAATTTTAAACAAAAAAAAACCGACTTCAAATTAGCAATATTTTGAAAGTATTCTGTTTACTGAATGTAAATTCTTGACTTCATCAACAAATTACCGAAAACGCCGTACATGTCCATATAAAATTTGAAGAGTTCCCTCGATTTCTCCAAGATTCCATCATTAGATCCTGGTTTCGTGCCACTGGGACCAATTTCGAATTATACCCTTTCGATTAAAAAAAAAATTTTTGAAAATCGGTTCACTGGTCTCCGAGATATCGAGTAACAAACACAAAAAAAAATAGGTCGAATTGAGAACCTCCTCCTTTTTTTGAAGTCGGTTATTAAAGTTACATATAACTTGGCTGGATTTTCTGGGTCTAGGTTGTTTGCTGTCGTAAATTATTCTCGCACCGCTCAGTAAAATCAATAAATTGTAATAGCATGAGGTCAGCACTTGTTCTAAATCAGCATCCGCATTAACTTCGCATTTATTTAGAAGTCGAATTTAAAGCGGAAGTTCCGTATTTACGGATATTCGCAACGTTCCCGCTTTAAATATCTACTTCAAACAACTAGACCTGTATGGTGTTGAGTTTACAATGACATCTGTCCATTTCTTCCATGGATGTCGTGAGAGGCGACTAAGGGGATATGTCAAGGTCACAGACTTAAATCGAAATAGATGACATAAGTGTACCTATGTACTTCTCGTGCCGAAAGGAGCCAGAAGGGAGAGCAATGCTCTTCCTCTGACGGGATTTCATTTAGATTTGTACCACTTAGATTAGGTTTAACTGCCTAGAGACAGGACAACTTGAATAAGGCGGCGTCACCTTTGAATCGGTTTCGCTCGGACTTTCAATTCCTATCACTAAAATCGCTCATGTGACGTTACAGTAGGTAGAGAAAAAGTGGCACGCTTGGTTTTCATACAAATGCAGGAACTTGCGGTATCTATTTCGATATTAGTCTGTGGTCAAGGTATATTTTAGGCAACAGGCTAGCAACCTGTCGCTAATTTACCTCTTAACTTAAAATCTAAAAAATAATATTAAAAGTACCCTATTTTTAAAAAGTGTTTTGACTATAGCGTTTCACGTGCTCTGCCAACCCCGTTGGGGAATATAGGAGAAACGCACTACGGAACCAATTGATTCCTGACCCACCATAGAACCCATAGTATTGTGATATTTGCATTGCTCGACAAAGGGATTCTTTATTAAGTTTATCATACACGTTTAAGGCTGTCTGTCCACTGGAGTGGAGCGAGGCAGCGGAGCGGTGAGCGAGATAAAAATCCACCTACAGAATTGCATCTGCTGGAGCGGAGATTTTATGCAATTGGTGGATTGTTATCTCGCTCACTGCTCCGCTACCTCGCTCTGCTCCAGTGAGGCTGGGTCAGGAAGCAATTGCTTCGACTGTATGCATGTAAAAAGTTGGCGGTCCTGTAGTGTCCAAATAATCCGTTGCAGACGCGAGAAGGCCGCACTGGAGCTGCAAGAGCTGCGCGTGTCGCAGAGCGACACCGTCTCAGGTAATTTGGAGTGCACTCCGCCGTCCTCGCGTACCACTTCCGACGAGAGCCTCGGCTCGCACCACTTCACGCATCTATGACACCGTTGTGCATTTGTAATGACTCCACGCTCGCTGTGACACATCCCCAGCTGTCCGGTGGCCGTATCGCTGACGTAAATGTATTTTTCTAGTCGGGACCTGTCGCATAATGACTTGTAGCTTATCACGCGGCAATTATACTGACTCGCTAAATTGACTCGCGACCGCAACAGTGTAAACGACACACGGTAGTCGCATGCGTCGAGCGACAGCTGTCACGGCGGTCGGCGGACAGTCTAGTGTAAACTCCGGTATTCATGGTAAACTCAACAGCAACAAGTTTAGCAACAGTTGATCAACATTGTTGATGAGCGGTGAGAATGTGGCTGGGAACTTTGTTCATAATACAGGTTGTCCACACGCCACGGTCTGTGTTAAAAATGTTACCCGATATTTCTACTAAAAAGGAGGAAAAGATGGTGGATTCGAAACTATCTTTTGCAAAGATAAAATTTGATGAATGACCTCGGTATGACAGATGGATCATTTTGTGAATTTACAAGATTGTCGAAAAATGGTTTCGAACATCTTCTGGTTGGTCCGACAATGATTGAAATAAATATATGTATTAATAATTGTATTATCCTATCATTGCTCCACATTACTGCCATATTGATAAACTGTTGCAAACACGTTCACACACGTCAACTCTCCAACATGCAGTGCTGACAGCAACTCTGCAACACGTTGATTCAACTTTGTTGCTAAACCATGAATACGGAGCTTAAAGGCGACGTTCGGTGACCGAAATAGTTTGGAACCCCTGCGGTGACCGATTAGGGTGAACGATTCAGTGTGATTGCTGCTTTACACGTTTGGAAATCTTTTTAATTAGTTACAAAAAGTTACACAACTTTATTTATTTGTAACTTTTAAAAGAGGTCTCTTTTTGGTACAATGATTCAGTATGCTCGCGAGAAATGGAAACTTTATGTCTGCGATAAAGGCCGGTGCACTGTCAGCGGCTTAGCGCAGCAACACGCGCGAGATGACACGCGCGCGAGATAGACTACCTGTTATTTCCTGACATCTGTAGTTAGACAGTAGCAGGTATAATCTATGTCGCGTGCATCTCTATTCGCGCCTTGCTATGTTAAGCCGACAGCTAGGAAGCTATCTCAACATTTAGTGACGTTGTAGAAACGAGTTGTATGGTACAACTGGTTTGTTTATAATTTGGTCTATTGAATTTATGAAAATTAGGTTTATTTGTATTAACAACTTTGCCATCCAACAACGGATTAGTATTTTTAATCTTGCCAGAATTAATCAAACTAGTTATTTACAATTGCACAAAATGTATTGAAAAAAGAGCTAAGTAACATGCAAACTGACACCATCAACAAAAGCCGTTAGACAGTCTGATATCAAAGGAGATTTGCACATTGCATGCTTTTGTCTATGAGTATCTTTCAATAGATTCGTTTGTTTCAGTCAAAAGCTATGAACTCTGTTCCATTTTATTTATGAACCTTACCTAACAATAGTTTATAATGTCCGCCTAGCATTACACTGAATTAAACTGGGTTGTTGAATGCATCAATCTTGGTTTATAGATATTATTTTATAGTGATATTATTGAATTAACTTGATTTCTTCAATTTTGTGTAACATTGTAATTTCCTCAATTTTGCAATTTTTCCGGGATTTGTTAAATTAATCTACAATAAAAAAGTGTCTTGGTTGAAAATACGGAGTTCTAATCTCAGACTGCACTAATACAAATGCATGCTCAATCTTATTTATTTTGTTTTGTAGTTCTTAACTCGTCGATATACCTGAGCGGGCCAATAGAGGTCTCAATGACTATAAAGGCCGCAATTCGTAAATTCAGTTATTTGTCCTTGCAATAATGTCACAAACTTATTATGGCTTAATTTAATTATATTATTAGATGAATCTTATTAACTGATAATTTAATAAGATAGCCTGAAATGCTAGCATTTACTGCGTGTACTTAGTGTTGTTGAATAAAACCACCTTTTTACAAATTTGTTTTAGGTAGGTAGAAATAAAAATATTCGTAGTTTTATGTTTGTAATTGATTGTTCTCATACACAATGTTAAAAGCTGACTATATACCACTGGAGTTTGACTGTGTATGTGGGAATAAGAGTGGAATCGAATCGTATATGTAAGCTAGAAGCATGTCTATGTTTTTGTAGTAATGCCAGTTGATAGAAATTATAAAATTAATCAATAAGCTAATTTATTTTATTTTGTGTATTTTAATTGTTCGTTGTTGTCAACTCGACTAGTCACCGTCCTTTTAACTTTTACCCATTGTGACATGAAGTGATGTGAAACACATGTATGCATGTTTAAAAATTCATTATTGCACAAAAACTAGAAAAACAATCATATAAAGTACAAATAATTCGTATGCCATTTGACAAAGAACTATCTAAAGTAGTGAACGAAGTAGGTATGTACGATGCGTCAAGTTGCCAAATTAGTCTTAATCATTGGCTTGTTCTGGCAAATTAGGTGGACGACAAAGTAGTCTATCTCATATAATAATTAAAATAAAATAAATGTCGAATAAACATTGCTCGTCCGTTAGTGATACTAACTAGCAAATGGTGTAAAACATAGGTCTTCAATGTGCGAAGCTGTAGGTGACTTCTGTCAGCTTTTAGTACAATACAATGTGCTACAAATACAACCGAAGTTTTTCAAGTATAATTTATGACTTACACAGATTTCGAGACGGGCGTTTGTAAAAAACTTACCAATTTTTATCTTAAGTTGACTTTCCAGCGTCTATGTTGCATTTTTATCTATTTCATATTCATTTTGAATACTTAATTATCAATCAATCAATTTAGATTCTGATAGCCCTGTAGATATTAGACAAAAACCATTTAACTTAAGATTGCTAGTTTTGTACTAACGCCTACATGTGAATTAGTAAAATAAGGCGTTAAAGTGTTAAAGTACCACGTGCGCTGTCGCAAGCCATGGCTGGCTGCATTTAAAGTTCATTTGTTTTTACTTACCTCGCTTTACTTGTGAGTTGTAAAAACTTGATGTTAAATGAAATTAATTGACATACTTTATAAATTTGGAGCAATATGCCCGACCTGCAACTGTTTTTGTCATAGTAAGCAAGAACGGATTAATGTAATTGAGGTCTAATGTCCGAATGTGTCAAACTCCAGTGTATTTGTAAATGCCAACGATCTTGCTTTACAATCAGTGTTATTTAGTGTAATATAGATATTACTCATAACATGATATCTTAGGGCACCAGTTGTTCTGGAATGCGTTAGGATGTGCACTAGCAAGGTTATATTGGTGGTACGGCGGTGGGTTTATGTTGTGATTAACGCTTACAAATAGTGCATTTAACTAGCTGCTTTAAGATATGAGGAGGATAATAATCAAAGTGACTGGTCTATTTAAATTCGGAATAGGCTTTTAGTGGCTTGTTAGCGACAGCTCCTCACATCTTATAGCGGTTCCCGAGGCATTGTTCGTGCTACTTCATAACGCAATTGCCCATAAACTTTCCATCCATCTAGCTACGTTTTATTAAGCTTTAAGTTAAAGTAAACATTGATTTGCCGGGCTTACACACTCCGATTACCAAAACACACACATTCTTAATAATCAGCTTTGTCATAACTAAACAGTGATCTTTAATGTTCGTGGTGTAGCCGTGAAGAAATCTCTGCTCACAGCTGACTGCCGTCGTTCCTCGTCTTTGTTACATAAACCCACCCCTATCATCTTGTCTCAATGTTTTACGGCGCATACAATCGTAGCAAATATATTACTTAATTTTAAGAATACAATAATTAAGAAAATTATTATCAACTCGAAAAGGCGAAACGAATTAGTCATGATTAATAAATAAAATTTAAATTGATCAGAATTTTATTATTGGTTTCATCATTATCAGCGCAGCGGCGGAGCCCGGCGCTCGTGTACATTACACTTCATTAGTTCATGTGTTCGTTTTATTTTTAGTTTTGCCGCCCGTGGTGGTCTGAGGGAACAAAAATGTAGATACACAAAACACGTTTCAAATACAATTATTTGAATGGTACGTGATATTATAACTCTTCATAGATATCACACTCAAATTTGTAGTGAGCACACATTCATTTTGTCGCTTTTAGATAAGTGTCACCTAAAATGACACTCGAATGTCTTTTATTTAAAAGTCAAGCTACACTGATGTCCTTTTTCTTCAGTTGTCGTTTCAATGCAAAACTTTCAAGGAGGACAGGTGGTCACTTTAGTTGTGTAGTTTGGGTGATAATAAAAGTGTTGCTTCTCCTGCAGACGAGCGCGGCCGCCGCGGCGTTCCCCTCCGCTCCTCGCAGGCCTCCGTCGACATCCACCGCGCCCTCCCCGCCCCCGCCCCCCTCCCGCGCCCTAAACCGCCCAGCTACCTCACGCTCACAAGCAATAAGAGGGCAAGAAAACCTGTAAAATGATGCCATAAAATTATGTAACTTAGTGTAAATATAACAATAAATAAGTTTATTTTCGCGTGTTCCGTTTTGCGTATGAGCAGAGATTTCATTTCACTTAGTTGCATGTGCATCAGCACAGTTTGGTTCGCTTGAATGTGTGTGTTGCAAGGTAAGTTGATTGAATTTCATTTGGCATGCGTTTTATAGTCGCGTTGGTCGTGAGTGTTGGTTGTGAAGGTGTGTGGTGTTACAGAGCATAGCGGCGCGGCGGGCGGCGCGCGCGACGACTCGGCCTCGGCGCTGGGCTCGCGGCGCTCGCTGGCCGACACGAGCGTCACGAGCACCGCCGACCTCAGCGTGTTCTCGAGCGGCCGCTCCCACGCGCCCGACAACTCGCTCGACACCCACAGCATCAGCGACGACGGCACTGGGTCAGATGGGTGAGATGTCTTTGTAGATGGACAAGCCATTCATACACAACCCGACCAACTTCAAAGTTAAAACCAGGTTCAATACCTATCTTGAAACTACTCGTCGCTTAGTGCAAACGTCATTATTTCTAAAAAGAATAAGCAGAGCATACGAATTGATACATAGACAAAACCATTACTAGTTCACATTTCACACCCACTTATCTAAATTATTGATGATTCGGGCGTTAAAAACGAGACTAGTGCCCGCCTTGGAAGGCAGCGTGTTTTATAATGGTGCAATGCGCGCTTCTATTGAGTTGAGTTTGTCTGCTGGTTTAGATGAGCGGAGTTCACAGGAGGTGAATTCATACACATGAAAACAGTTATTTATCCTAAACTTTCCCTTTACAATTTTAATGCTATTTTTTTTTATGAATGCCAAACATTACCAAAAAATAAAGATATTATTAAAACACTAAAACTACCGGCGGATGAATGACATAAATTTTTGAACTTCTATAAGAAAAATAAAGTAAGGTACTTTTACATCCACTGTGCGCTTAATTGTACTTATGTTCTGTGGCTAATTTAAAGCGGAGACAAAACATGTTAGTGGTGACTTGCTGTACAGATGTAGTGAGAAACTATTTTCCTTCGTAAATGTTCGGAAAAGTTCGTATTTATCGTTTTATTACTTAAAACAATTACAATTATTATTTAAAACTGGATATTTACCATATATTTTACGGAATGAATTCCCTTTAAAATGGGCACCGAAGCTATTTGAGAGAAAACGATAAATACGAACTTTTCCGAACATTTACGAAGGAAAATAGTTTCTCACCACATCTGTATGTTATTTGAGTTGGTGAGTTTTGTATGAATCTGCTCGAATTTGTCCATGTAACGTATAATTGTCGCTTCGAGGCGTGCTAGATCTCCGTAAAGTTTGATGTCATGTAGTTAGAGTGACGCCGCTATGTGCTAAATATTTAGAGGCAGAGGAAGCTGTGCGTTTTGCTCAATCATAAAAAATACATAACCCCAACTTAATTTAGTTTTCGTCTCATATTTATTTAGTCTGTACAACATTTGTATATTACGTATTGCTTTGCATCGCCCGTACATATTTATGGGTAAATCATCTTTTTAAATCTTAATAATATTTATCAAGTACAGGATTAGTTAGAACTAATGTGTAAAATATATTAAGCGTATTGGATCTAGCACTTGATTAAGTAATCAGTTGCGTTTTTCCGTAGTTACCACAGACACTGGCAAGTTAGATGACACGCTTTTAGTGTGAGAGGGTAAATTCTTGCCGCGCTTTGTCCACGTAAAATCGATTCGCGAATTTACTTTTTCTGTCTCTAAAATCGTGCCATCTAACTCGGCGTGGACTAGGACTTCACTTGGAGGTATTGTACAAAATGTTCGTGTCGGCTTTTTCGATTTGCAAAGACAAAATTTGGCCAACACCCCTAAGTGAAATGCCTCATGGTGTTACTCAGAAGCAGTGTCGACTAATGGCGGATCCAGAATTTTAACAGAAATTTGACTCCTCTTTGAAATTGGTTATATACTTATATTACATTCTAAAGCGACTAGAAAAATTGTCGGGAGCCAGTATCGTTTGAGGAGGATTCGAGTCTCAAGTAGTCTCAACGCTCTCGATCCGCTTCTAGCGCGCGTGGTCACAACATTACAAGTTCCCGTTGGCACAGGTCGGGAATTTGCGGCATGAGCATCCAGCGCGCGCCGTCGACGGCGCAGTCGACCCCCCGCGCCACGCCGCACCCGCCCTCGGCGTCGCCGCTCTCCGACGACGTCGTCCGCATCCACGTTACCTACAACCCCCTCGCAGCCAGCCCTTCGCGTCTCCACCCAGTCACCCCCAAGTACAAGGCCTACCCCGACGAACACCACAAACCAATCTCGCTCCCCTTCTACACCAACAACGGAACCAACATGCCCTCCGACAACAGAATCAGGATCCAAGTGCCGTCCGAGGAACTCCTCACGCCCGTCGTCGACTCCGGCAGAATCATCACGCAACGCTACATCGATTCGCGCTCCGAATTGTTCGACCTCAAATAGTCGATTGATACTGTATGTCGTGCCGAGGTCGTACCATCGCATCATGAGGGTTAACTTCAATACGTGTAATCTCCATCTTCAATAGCTCTTGCTGTCAGATGTAGTCAAAGATATAAACCAAATAATAATTAACAGTGAATAATGCTCATTAGATTCGTTGTCTTATAACAATATCTGATTGTAACTGTTCTATAGGTCTTTTGGGGAATCTCAGTCAATTTTAGCAATCTCGTGTTTATTAAATTAGTGTAAATTTTATATATCTGTTTGTATTTTATGGCGTTGTCGTTTGAGTTGCACAGCGATGTAGCAAAGTGATATATTATACACCAATGTTTTGATGTTTGTTGCTAAATTCCATTGCAGTCTGCGAATGATGTGACATTGTTACGAATGATTTGGTTCCAGCCTTTAAATAAGTTTCGATACAGTACAGATTATTCTAGCTTACGTCTTAATAACAGTAAGTAATTAATAGCCGATAGTATTTCCACTTTTACGAAGATTAAATAGTGAGGCCAATTAGAGTAGACCAATGTGCATTTTTCTCAGTCATTTAACCACATTGTTAACAACACTAAGACATAGCTCGCTCACTAATACAGATATTGATTTTTTACCCATCTGAAGATAGAGTAACGAAATATATATACCTTCCTAAATGCAATAATTAATGTATAGGATCGTGTGTCATTTTTGTTTTTATTACAGCATTTGTACCGTATTTATTTTCTATTAAGGAATGTGATAAGCAATAATAGTTATGAATGTTTAGTGAGGTCTAGAGTTCGGAATGTATGATTAGAACTAAGTATTGTAATCTCACTAACGAACGAAATAAAACAGTCCGTTGAAAAAAATAGTGATAAATATGTTGTGGTGTAAACAACCAAGTAAAGTAGACTTTGATCAATATAGTTTAAGCAGTTCTAATGTACCTACAGTCCTCACTGATTTATTTAAATCTCATGTTGATTTCATTTAGTTTTGATTGTGATTTGATGGTGAATCTCACTAAAAGACTCGTAAGCTAAGGTAACGCAATACGACAATGAAAGAAATGATAGATGAATTTTTTTATTTTTTTTTATTTATATTTTGTATGATCACGTGGCAGTTATTTAGATACTAGTTTTCAGTATTTTTTCTATGATTAGGACTTCCCTGCTTTCTTGTGGAACTAGAAAGTACTTTGCTAGCTAAATATTGTTCTACAACACTACTATTATGTCTGGACATGTTTATAAATTATTATTTATTTTATTGCTTTTGCCAAGAAGCCTGACTGAGCAGCCGCGTTCTTGGGCATCTCTATTTTAAGTACAGATCCAGGTTTTCAAGTGATACTAGTAAAAGAGCAAGGGAGTCCCGGTTAGAGCACCACAGTTGGTTTATACCCGCCATAAATAAAATGTTCCATTCTAACCCATGTTTGAGAAATCCGACAGTGCTAAGGCCGCAGGCGACAAGTATCCCCATTTGCCCCTTAATTGAAGTTGGACTCTTCAACTTTACACTCTTTGTTAAAATTGAGATACCGTAATGTAACTCGCTTTCGCGTTCGAGAGACGCCATGTCTACAGTTACACAGAGACATACGGATAAACATGTGTAAACTTACACATGTACTTACTATGTGTTAAATATAAATTCAAGAGCGAAAATTGCTTAATTTAATAATCAAGACGTCACCTAATAATTCAAGTTTTACTCTGAAAAGCAGTCTCGCGCGGGCCACGCGGTCTGTAGCTGCAGAGGTTTCCTGGTGTTTGGTGTCGAACGCTACAAGTACTTTAGAACAGCGAACTTGAACACATGTGTAGTGCCACATTAATATACCTAGACATCATTATTATAAAGCTATATAATGTTGAATCGTACCGAAATTATTTAGCTACTTCTGACTATAAAACGATTTTGCTATGTGACAAGAATATTTAGTACCAGGTACCTATTAACGTGATTATTTACGTATGCTACTCATTTTCTATTTTTGTCAGCATACTGATGTATATATTATTCTCATAAACATTGCTCGTTTAATTATAGTTATAAATTAGATAGTATTTGACCGTCACAATTTTTGTCAATAAATGCAATAGGTTATATTCATTAAAATATAGTGCTAAATAGGAATCAGATATTCCTTACGTAAACCCCGTTCGATTATGTAATTGTTGGATGTATGTACTCTAAAACACTAATTAGAATAAAAGACCTTTGTCAAGAATAATCTAATTATAAATATGTAGAGATATGATAAAAATGATATAGAAATTAACGAACAGTGAGAATTGCAATAATGTCAGTTAAACTGCCGTTCAAAAATAATTTAAGGTCGGATTTGATGAAGCAACATTTAGGTAAGTAGACTAAGCATTTAGTAGTGTTCGGGCGCCCGTACGGCCGGGAGCGCCGCCGGGCGCCGGCCGAGGACGGCGACCCGGAGCCCTGGCGCCGCCCTGGACCTCGGACCTTATTTACGGTAGTTTCCGTTAAACGAGCAATTGTATTTATTTGTACTTCAACATGAAAGTAACAGCAGCAGTCCTTTTAAAGAAACTACCGGGAATATCCGAGTCCCAAGCGCAAGACACGGCGTCAGAGGGACAGCGGGACGAGCCACTGTGTTTAGCATCTCTATAAAATGGAAATCATAAGCATTTTCATGCCTAAGATACAAATCCAGTTAACTAGTTCTTAATGCCTTCTGTAATATTATACTCCGCCACCAGTTGCTACATTAGTCCCGACACTTGTAATGTAGATATGGGTTGGTTTTGTATTTAGCTTGTCAATGTTTGTAATGTAAATAAACCATACTGTTAGACGTGGTCGGGTCTCTGTAATTTATGACATTTTGAGCAGAGTTAGAATGTTTCTATCTATAATTATTTATTGCACCTGTAGATTATAAGATTTATAAGGCGTTGTTAAGTCGCCATCAGGTAAATTGTCGTTCGAGTGTTCAGAGTGTTGACTCGGTCTAATGCCATTTCTAATACAGCCCGTCATTTGAATACCTTGTTGGTCGCTTTCTGATGGCGACTTCTAGAAAAGCACATTGAGCGTTATAGTCTGACAACATCGTGCGCGACCCTCCATGGGAATGGGAAGCGGTGGCGGGGAAGCGAAGCACGTCTTAGCGATTTGCGATGTTGTTCCACGCTGCTCCGTAGCCCCTGCTGACGTCTGTCTATCTCGCTCTCCCCATCGCCTCTCATTCCCAGAGACGCTCGCGCACGAGCTTCTCAGGCATGAGGTAACACTACGCCACAATACTTAAAAACGTCTGCCCTCTACAGGTTAGACTGAGAATTTGCGGGGTTTTTAAGCATTTTGGCCACGGAGATGTATCTGCTGTTGCCAGTAAATCGTCTGTATTAGTAATATTTGCAATTCACAATGTTTGCGTGTAAATGAATCAGGGGCGTAGCTACCAAGGGGCTAGGCGGGGCAGTGCCCCGGGGCCCTCGAGCTCAGGGGGCCCTCGAACCGTTTTTATCAAATTCTAGGGGGGGGGGGGTATATCCGCCCGCTACGCCACAATAATCAGTTTACATAGGTGTGGGGCCCCATTTTTTTAATTTGCCCCAGGGCCCTTGGTTACCTAGCTACGCCACTGAAATGAATTCGTGACTACGGTTTGGTTTGGATAGTATGATTTTAGTCATCGATATTACTACAAGGTAGTCGTTGCAACACGATGTGCTAGTGGTCATTGGGTTTAAAGCGAGTGGTGAGGCTTTTACGCCGTTTGCATAAAAACGTGATTTACGTGTTTCTTCCTTTATAAAAACATGACGCATATGCTAAATTAATTGTGTTGTGTTTTAGCTGCAACGGTCTTGCAAAGGTTTATGGCGGCCTATTGATACCTACTTTGACAAGTTACGATATGCCCATAATTAAAAGTCTAGCGATCGCATATGTTTACAATTTGCTAAGAAAAGTACCTACCACGATAATACAATTTTATAAAGAGAGCTATTATTAAAATATAAAAGTGTGGTTATTAATTTCATTGGGTACATAAATGCCAAAATTTCCTGAATAGTCTTACCTACCAAGATATAGGTGCATATAACTTTCTCATAAATCTGTCTCACAGCACTTAAGCCTTGAAAGAAGCGGAAAATACAGTGCATTCCATTCTCTTTTGTCTCAATGTCTACACGTTACGCTGATTAAAAAAAACAAAAAGATATTCCTAAATAAAGCAATTATCAGCGCTGAAACATACAAAGTAGGACGCACCGCTCCCACATTTTTACTGGTTCCCATCAAATAGTAACCGGATCAACGTGTGCAGTGACTATTTGGACTGATCTTATAGCTTAGATTTATGCTTTTGCTTAGAACTAACGTCGTGCTCTTCCCCATAACTCTGATGTGACTAAACATCAACAACGTACCTACCGTCTAAGGTGTTGTAGCATCTGCCTCGTAGCTTGCGTTAATTTGTTCGGTGGTTGCTCTGATTCCCCTAAACCATTTACGTACATCGGTTCTATTGTAATACTCGATCAAAAAAAGAAAAGATGACGACGTCCAATTTTTGTTCAAAAAACCTGTGCCATTTCTAAATTAAGGTTGATTGGTAAGAAATTACGTTTTATGATATTGTTGTATTACCTGACTGCGCAGCGCAAGGGAAGGTAACGTGTTTATAATAATTTTGTATCATGCTTGGCATTTGAGTAGGTTAAGCAATCACCTTGCAAAATCGAAATTATATGTAAGTACCTACTTTTTGTTACAACCTCGTGCGCGACCGTCCCTGGGAATTAAAGGCGTCCTTCCCCGCCACACTCGCAGCCCCCCTGACGCCGCAGTACCTCGCCCCCACCCCCCACCACCTCATTCCTAGGGACAGTCGCACACGAGCTTGATGAACTATACTTAGGTACTCTGTTCTTCGATGAACAAATAAACTAAAAGTTAATTTCAACGATTTCAAACAAAATTCAGAAAATGTTACTCTTTTAAAACGTTATCCCATACCTACTTTGGTTCAATTGATGTAAAGGTAATATGCAGCAGATGTGACATCATTATAATTTATGATATTTATAATTGTGAGCTACATAAAGCTAAATGTCTTGCTACATAAAGACGAAAATAGTACCTAAACATTTTTTTTGTAATTTTACTTTCTCTTCACTTTGAAACTGTACGGTCAGCATCAAACGTAGTTATATCATTCGAGTACTATCGTACTAATTGGTTTCTGACTCAAAGTAAGAACTTGTCACAGAAAACACGATGAAAGCGGTTTCCTTTATCAAGCCATGTAATGTCCCTTTAAGATTTGTTGTAAATAAGTTCTAAGGTGCGTCAGGAATCGAGTGGTTTTATGGTACTTTGTCGCTCTGCGGCTATACAGAAGGACCTAGACATTTGATAATTATGTATGTGTATGTGTAACGTTACTGTGACAAATTATAGAATTGATAAACTAATTTTGATGCTGTATGTGCATATACTGCCCTAAGAAGGAGCAATTTAAGTTTCTATAGACAAACACTCAAACTGTATCTAGTGTTTCTTTAGAGTTGAGAGCTATAAAGCTGTTTTATGAATTAAATAATACTATTTAACTATTTCTGTATAGTTTCTTTTTAACTACCTTCCCATCACAGAAATATAAAAACTGGACTCTTTAGAAATATTTACTTACTTATTTTAAACCACTTCAGAAAACGAGGAGGTTCTTAATTCGACTGATTTTTTAAAGTACACTAGGATGCAAAAGTGCATGGACAAATCCAAATGAAGATCGTGTGCAGCTATTTACGCCGTGCAACAGCGTTAGGCAGCTAACTAACAATAAGCCGTATCAGTTCGATGATTTTCTACTAGATGGCGTTGTAACATCAAAAAAAAAAACAAAATTTCAATATTTTTTGTATCTTTCCTCTTCGTCTTCACAATTTTATTAAATTTTAGTCAATTACTACAAGATGCCACAATTCCCTTATTTTTTTATTTTTTTAATAAACATATTATTTGAGAACTTGAAATCTTTATTTCAAAACACTCCAAATGTCCGATTAAAAAAACACAATATTTTTATAACCATAGCCAGGATTTGAACTCAGATCGCCTAAGATCTTTGCAGTTTAAACGTGCCGTATATGCATTTGGCCACGAAGTTGATACACAATACAGCGAAATTTACTATCACTATTATTAACTCAGTCAATTAGACCTTAACGACATTCCAATAAGAACGCAAATTCATGCTGACTAAAAATGTAAGGGGGTAGATTGAAGATAAGTAATTTGAGGGCAGGATGAAGAGAAAACATCATGTCAGATCCATTTTTCAACAAACAAGTTATAGATTATAGCCCACACAGATATATTTAGCCCACAATAAGATTTTATTATCTGCGTTTATTCGACGGAAATATAAGTTCTCGAGCCAACATAAATCTAATTTCATGACGCACATCATTATTACATTCACGGAGAATGCAAAATTTTGTGAGAAATCGCCAGTTTAACCGTAAGTATTTTTTTCTACTAACGATGTCTACTATGTAATTGATAAATTAGTAAATTGATACTTTGAAAATTTTCCGTCTCACTTAAAACATAAAACTATAAATTGTCTTTTGCTTTGTTTCAGAGAAATCTGATCGTTTCTTGGGTTTGAAGATAAGAAGTCGAGGGCCGGCAGACGCAGTCTCTTAGATGCTTTGCAGCATCAGTCATACCTATAGCCCCACACCCGGAAAACCACAAGAATTACTTATGGTTTTATTCCAACCAACCGCTACGCTAAATGTGTTTAATACCGTATGGCTATCATTCATCGTGCCCTCAGCCCTGCATAGCAAGAAAATCAGATGTAGTCAATCGTTATTACTTTATAATACGACACGAAATCTATTAAGTATTTTAAAATGTGAACGTGATGTGTTATTAAGTTATTATTCAAAATGTGAACTATTGCCAAGTGACCATTATTTCAAAGAGAATGTTAGTTAATTAGTTATCAATATTGTGCATTCTATACTAGCTATGTTAACCAGGATATTATTATGCAATTTTAAAATGTAGTCGCTATTAAAATTATGTATTTTTATTGTGGTAAAGCTTCAATCATCTTTCCGATTCTGGAAACGAATACTTAAGCTTTAAAACCTCAATAAATTTACACACAAATGGTTTTTGTTCTATTAAAAACGATAAATTATTGAGAATCAGCTCTCGTATGGTTTAAGTAAAATGTTTTACATATATCAATTGTTGGTTTTATTTAATCCTCTGTTCAAAGATAAATACGGACTCTTATTCAAAATTAAAAGTGATAAATAAATTTTATAAAAAAAAAATAAAAAAAATACAAAAAGTTGCACATGTTGTGGGATTCGAACCGGAGGCACATTTACACTTTTAATACTTTAGTCCATTACCGTCTCACGATGCCACCGGGCTTCGTTGACAGCCTTACGAAATAATGCTATAATTGTAGTGTTAGTGTTGTAAACAAAGGCGCTTGAAATGGTGGAAAATAAAAGTATAGTATCTTGGTCAAAGAACCAAAGATAACGTAAAAATCTATAAAAACATAAACTTGTATAAAAAGGTGTGTAATCTTGCATTTATGTAGCATATGGGCACAGCGCCATCTAGTGAAATATGATCACAACGGTTTAGTCGCAGCTAAAGCGCCATCTAGTGATGGCTATGAAAACACGGCTTTAGACGCCAAACGATTGCCGCCTCTAAGCTGTCCATGCAATTTTGCAGCCTGCTGTACGTGTGTTACCTCAGAATTCTTTGTTTCTTTAACTGATTTCTTGTGTTGTCCCATGTTTCCCAGCACCCACATCAAGATCTGAGTAGTAGTTTATTTCAATGTTCATATAAACTTGTTCAGTACCGAAATTGGCTATTTGGGCCGAGTGCTCGACGCTGTAGGCACCACGCAGGCATCACGCAGGCACTAATGTTTTAAAAGGATGTTGAGGTTGAGACAATAAAACAATACATTCTTTTCCTTACTGCAGTCGTATAAAAAAAACAAGTTTTTCTTGTACGATGTGTATGTAATTCATAAGTTTCATAACATAACAATAACAATTAATGAATATTGATTAAAATAATAAAATTTAATTTATGGCCCTGGTCTGGGTCAAATTATAATGAATAAAATTTTATTATCTATTACTTTTAATACAATGATGCAGGGCCAAATAGGAACTATTTAAAATATTATTTTTAGGTATTTGGTTATAAAACTATTTAAAAATCTTAAAAAATGTTTTACGGAATCCGTTCCATAATTAATTTTATGTCAGTCGGTCCGTCTGTCACAGCCGTGCTCCTCTAAAACTACAACACCGAAACACGAAACGTTGTATACTTAGTAGATAATTAACCATTTTTCATAACCCTCATAATTTCCAAAAATGTAAGCAACCTAAAAAGCAAGCAATTCCTTATTTTTAGAGTGTAAAAGGCACTCGTCTCACTGAGATAGGTCCATAGAAAACTGGGTCATAATCATAAGCATTTTTTTTTACTATTTAAGTAACTTAATCGTGTTTGTCCTGTACCCGAAAGTAAACTACTTATTCAATTTATTGAAAAAATAAGACACGCACCGTCTAGGTAAACTTTCGGGAACAAAAAAAGACTGACTAATACAGTCAGCGGCAAAATTTTACGCCCAACCTATTTTTTATTATTGTGAAAAAGTGTTTTTTAATTAATACTTTCACAATATCTAAACAAGAAAATAGGGTGGGCGGAGAATATTGCCTTAGCGGTATTTGAACTAACGTTCTCTGTTTACATAGTTACCATTATCACTTAAACAGTAAGTAATAATTTTCTAGGCCTTAATTTACTATAACAAATAGGCATAATTATAAAATCTTGAACGGCGCATAATTTATGCTGAATGATAATATCTGCCTACCTATGTGGAATTCCTAGTTTCCACCAGAAAGTGAAATAGGTGTAAATGTTATGTATGTTCATACTGAGAGGAGGCCTGTGCCCTACAGTGGGATGTATTTAACCTCCTGACGACCAGCGTCAAACTATGTGCAGTTCAAAATTGACTCTTAATGTCAATAGATAAAGTTACAAATGACTTTTATTTTATGTATCTACTATGTATAGAACGCCAGTCGTCAGGAGGATAGGCTGATGACGATGATTATGTAGGTACTGACTTGACTGCAACTGCACAAGGTCCCTACTGCCTGAGCATCGACATGTCGTCATTTAGCGGGTTTTAACGAAAATTCGATATTTCGACGCTGATGTATCAGCGGCCTTGAACCCAATTAGAGATCAGTAGCCCTACTGCGTGTAAAGGAATATTGAAAAAACGTGCAATTAATCTCACTATTTCTACTCCATAAGTACATATTCAGTGGTCTATTGGTCATGTAAATGCTACAAACTCTATGATTTATACTTATTTAGTCAAAATACGGAAGTTACAATATCGTCCGTCTTGTTGGCACCGTGTTTGTGGCTATACATTTACATTACGTATTTACGTATACATTTACATAACGGCAGCAAGAGTCAACACTTACGTTTATCTTATCAGAAAGATAACTCTAAACCTCATGACACTGTTTCGGACCAACAAGGTATCGCTCAGATCTAGTTCATCCCAAAAAATAGAAAGAATAAACAAACAGTCAGCTGTAATAAATAAAGTCCTGTTTGACCGACTTGGGTTTAGGCTGCACCGAAATTGGAATCTAAAACCTTAGCACCCTCGCTCTGGCGAATTTTAATGTTGACTCAGCAAACTCTGATATGTAACTCTGATGAAACTAGGCGTGACCAAAATTTAAGAGTAGGTATGTATGTGCCAGTTATTTATGGATATGTTTAAACTTTCCTCATGTAAATGCAACTTCAGCCTTAGGTGTCTTAACACATTTGTGTACTCAAGGGTCCCGTTAGTCTTTCAATGTGGCTAAGTAAATGTGACCGATAATGCGATCCTGATCTATCAGGGTTTGTGCAAAGTGCAATTTAATAATTAAAATCTCAGGTCCCTCCCTCAGGCTATAAGTCCTAAGTTGACTGCAGAGCGCAAATGGTAAAAATAGTAAGTCTGTCCTATTTATTTTCCAGTTTATTTATTTATTATAGACATTATATCTACCTACGTCTGGTTAGTTCGAAATTTAAAATTTAAATCAGACCTCGAGTAGGTGGATGAATATTCGGGCGTTTGAACCGCTATCATTATTCTCAACGCTTTTTTTATCAGATTCTGTAGGAAATCCGCATATAATAGTCTAGTGTGTACCTATTTGCAAGACACAGACACTATAAGACACACTTATTGTACAAATTTCTAAAGAAATCTAATAAAAAAAGTGTTGAGAATAATGACAGCTGTTCAAACGCCCGAATATTTACCCAGGTATAAACTCACCCTTGATTTGTCAAGATCGAACAACTTGTACCTATATTCATCAGGCGTCAATGTTTGTCAGAGAACCTTCCCTGGGTTAAAATACGTACTTACATAATTATACATTTTGAATAAGTACCTAAATATAAGACTTGCACTCGTTCGTTCGATACTGCATTGCCACAAAAACTCAACAAAAAAGGTACGAACTCCTTAATTAGTGGATTATTATTTTACATGTAAACTTAAGTGTCTTAAGTATTCAGCCTAAAGGCTGGGTTTCACTTTGATTAGTGCGAGTGCGAATGATTAGTGCAGGTGTTTAGTTGCCTAGGTGTGAACAGCGACTGATTAGTGCGAGTGATTAGTTGGCCTTGTATTCGCACTAAACACCTGCACTCGCACTCGCACTAATCAAAGTGAAAACCAGCCTTAAGTCGCGAGTGTCTCGGGTGCGATACTGAACGGGTGGCCTTGCCACTTCAGTGATTATGGGATGAACATCCACTCCTATTTCAAAGTACACCGACACTGATTCTCAATACATATATTTAAAAGTATAACTTAAAAAGTCCAAACAAAACTCATTGTAAAATACATCCTCGATATGCCAATACATAATATATTATCTTAACTTAGTTCGTATGTTATCAAAATAATGATTTGTATATCTACTTAGCTTTAATATGATTTAAAAACTTGTAATAGATATTTGCATTTTTACAAGTACTATGTACCATCACTCAGTACCTAGTGCTTTCCAATTTAATATTAGTTTGTTCTCCACTATACTCATTAGGTTTACAACATAATTTGTATAAATAAACGCACTCAGTGAGACACAATTTACCTGTTTTCTGGTTAGTTTTACATGATGTACCTATTTGGTATTTTTGTACCTATTTAACTCTATGGACAGAAGTTTTAATATTTTTTTTAATTTAACTCTTTAAGTAGATCGTAGTAGCCACTTTTGCGGTACATTCACACGGTTAAATATTTATAAAAATGGTTCATTTTTAGCCCTTAAATAATAATTTACTTAACGTACTTATACATTTACAATTGCAACACAACTAATTTCGTCTTCGCGGAAACACTACGCCGTATCCCCGTTACAAGTCGGCATTCACACAGTCCTATTATCACTATTGTAAGGTCTAAATTTTAACCATACCTACCTATTTTTCTCAAATCTGGGTTGGGAATGCAGTAGTAATATTAAGTAAATATAAAAGTTTTTGCCTTCAGACTTATGTACTTAGTACTAGACTTATGACCTTGAATGTACTTAGTAGATACCACACACATACGACACTAAGTACAAACCAGTTATAAGGTCATTTAGAGTTTAAGATCGCAACAAATATCTTAACCTAATGGAGTCTGTATCGCTATCACTATTGTTCGTAAACGACAGTTAAAGTTTAGTTAGGCGTCTTTTTGCTTAGATAAAAACAAAGCAGAGCTAATGTAAAACAATCTTGATGCATTTGCTTTTAAATAAGCACTCATACATAGGTACAGTTTGTACTTGTACCAATCCAACAGATAGTGGAACCATTGTATTTTTGTAGATAAATATATAATATATTTTTAAACGGCTTAACGAAACCTTAATTAATTTACAAGATAGATCTCTTAGCTAAATAAAGGCTTTTGTTGTCAAGAATGACGCCGGCGCCGTCCGGCAAGCATATTTTCTAATTATGCGGGTGCACTGTATACCGCTATTATGCTTATGATCGCGTCCTTCGTGCCGAAGATCAGCGCGAAAAGCCCGAAGATGAGCACGAGTATGTTCTTCCAAATTAGGTAGTTTCCGGGGCCGAAGCCGACATTCCAATAAGTGACGACTTCTATGAAGGCGGGCGCTATGAGACCGAGGATGGAGAAGCAGAAGGCACCGATCACTCCCATGAAGGGTCCTATGGTCGGCACCGCCACGGCCAGCATGACGCAAGCCGTCACCATGATCGTGCGCATCACGTAGTCAGCGAGGTCCGGCCGCTTCGTGAACTTGTCCTTGATGCAGTTCCACATTATCTCCACGCAAACGAAGAACTGCAAGCCGAATGTGCAGTAGACGGCGATGGCGATTGAAATCTTGACAATCTGAGCTGGGCTGTGGGAGAAACAAGTTGAATTAGTTTGGTCAACAGTCACGATTAAAGTGGTTTGCCTTAACATAGGTATATATTCTCAGTGAGAACTTACATTTCGGTTTTATCCAGATTGAGAGTGATGGAGTCGTCCACCAAGTCGCCATATCGCAGGTATCCGAGGAAGCCAAGTAGAATGTAAATCAGAGTCACTCCGGACATGCCCTTGTTGAGCACTCCGCAGAACCCGAGCAGAGAGCGGGGCGTCTTCATGGCGTTCTCGAGTGGCATAACCACTCCGATAGCCTCCATGGCGAAGATTGTCAGAGAGAAGAATTCGGGCCACATTGCTGGCGGAGTAACTAATTTCACATTATCGAAGCTAATGCCACCCGTGCCAACCAAGTAGTAGAATGTGATCCCCAGGCCAATGCCCATAAAAACGTTGGCGATCATGGATACTGGCGCTAAATATTTCAGGTTTCGGACCCAAGCCATGAATATAAGAGGCAGTAATAGAGCAATAATTATCAGCCTGATATCGACAGATTGGTCTTGGCCCATGTGGTGGGCTGCCACCTGAAAGACGAAAATTGTTATTAATGTAAATTTCTACTTTAATACATATATATTATGACATCAATTCAGCTTGAATGGACGGAGCATGCCCGAGACAGGGAGGAGTGGTAAAAGATGGGGAGGCCTTTGCCCAGTAGTGGGAAAACTATTCTACAGGCTGTTTTTTCAAATAAATAATTTAATTTACTTACCTGCAGGATGTTTTTGGCTATTATAACCGTGTAGACTGAGCAAGTTCCGAAGTATGTCAGAAACAGACTGACGAGAATGAAAATCCTGAAATTAAACAAAAAACCATCAGATACCTACAAATCAATGAAGTAGAAAAGTAATTTAGAATAAAGAGTTAGGTATTGTCAGTAATTCGAAAATGATGTAACCGGTACCTGAAGGTGTTCGCCCAGCCCCGCAAGCACTGCGGCCCGTTCTCCAGCGCGGCCTGGCCCACCTCGGGGAAGCTCATGGCGGTTCTTCTCGTTTTCTTATAAAGTACGTGGGCGCATTTGATCTGGAAATACAAATATGTTTTATTTATAATAGTAACTCTACATACAGAACTTTGTAATTCAATACTGATTTTATGACTTGACAATATCGTTAAATCTAAAATGTTATACATGATGTAGATATACCTATGTCCATAAAAAGTAAATGGTTAATCACAAAGCGACACTAAACACGACCTACGCCAAGTCAGTCATTTACATCTCCAGGTATTTACCTACCTAGAATCAGAATCTGAGTTTCACTAGGCGTATTGCGTGTTTTGAGGTACTTTAGATATTACCAATCAGGTACTTTAGAAGAGAGCACGACAGAAAATATAATTTACTTATTAATTATTTTTGTTATAAATTCGCTATTGTCAGGATTCAATCGCATGGCAGCAGTTTTTTTTAAGTAGCGTCACCAATATTAATTGCTTTAGAGATTCGTGCTTCTGAATACCCTTGTAATAGAGACGTGAATCAAAAATTCATCTAGCTATGTTGAATCACATATTGGATCTGGTGATGCATTTGACAACTTTATAACGTTATAAAATTGTCTAAGATAAATTTCACCAAACATGTAAATATCTTACGAAATATTCCCTAGTAGCCAATATGTGACCAAATTATATTGGTAGTACCTATCTACTAATCGAAGAAGTATATTTTTTGCGGATGAATGTTTTTGTCAGGATAAATGCTGTTGCAAACACGCTAGCACCTTCGCATAAAATTCAATTCGTGTTTTAAGTGGATACTTACCAAAACATAAGCGCAGTGGGTGCAAACTACAGCTACGAGGATGGTGAAGAAGATTCCTGAGATCAGACCGGCGCATTTGAAGGCTTTCGGCATGGCCAGGATACCGGTGCCCAGAGACGCCTTCAGCAAATGAGTCAGGGTGTCCATGTTCCTAAGGAACAGTTAGGGTTAATCAAACGTAACTTTCTGTCATAATAATAAATTGAAGAGTGTTGGTTTGTGATTGTGACAGACAGACAGACAGAATATATTTCATTTTTATAATATGAGTAAGAATGTCTATTATTTTTGTAACCACTTAGGTATACATATAGTTTGTTGAACATATTCTCAACTTACGATGTGGGGTTTGGGAGATTTCTCTCCGTAAATGGATCGTAATCTCCTGCAGACTCTGCATCTTTGCTCATGTTGTATCTGAAATAAAAAGTCGCTTTGTGAGTTGTAACGTTTTCAACAAAACTACACACTTAATCTCAGACAGAACAGTCTGAGAAAACAAACTGGTGAGAGCAATTTCCTTAAAGTGTTCGTTATATAGGTAGGTACTAGTTTCGGCTTTTGTGTCCGTTTTGGTTTGGCAAATTGAGGCGTGATTAGACTTACACTTGTAGATACATAATTGTCTCCTGAAAGGCGATAAAAGTGCAGTGTAGACAGGAAAACGTTAGGTAAATTGGGTTTAAATTTTGCTGTGCCAATTTAATAAATGTTTAAAAAAGTAATTGATACTCGAATAATTAAAAGACAATTGCACACTCACTTGCTTACTATTTTTTCCTTGTTCTTCTCATCTTCCGGCATCAAGTTCTCCAATTCATGTGGTGGAGGCATGCCGCCATTTGATTCTTGTTTCTAAACAAAAAGTAACAACATCGTCATACAAAGCAAGTGAGAGAATGGTTATAAATTTAATAAATAAATATTGTGACAAAATTCCAACTAAATAAACCCACAGTCAACATGGTAAATAAAGTATTCAGTTATGTACCATGTCTCGTTGAAACTTTAAGTCATTACATACTCGTAGGTAAGGCTTTCAAATAAAGCGTTGAAGTGACAAGGTACATAAGTGATCACTTATGTACAACATTTGCTGTGATTATTATTTGACATTATTAAACTCAAATCAGAGGCTCAAGAACGTTTAATCGTAACCATGACACGATACAACCTCTAAACGAACAGGGACGAACAAGACGAACTTGGGACCTAGAGTTCCTTATTTCCTTAAACAGTTTTCACCACCACCTTTCAGGTACAGGTATATCGGTATGAACTTCTCAAACACCTGTCTCACGATGTTATTAAGTCGGTGTAAAAGCGTTTTGTACTTTTTTTTAAATAAACTAACTATCTACGTATCTACAAGGAAACGCTTGACTCTACTAGACCATCAACTATAATAACTTTGTTAATAGTAGTTAAATCAAAATGCCGGGTTAGAATAGCACCTCCCCCTTTCTTCCCGTGGGTGTCGTAAGAGTCGACTCAGGGAAAGGGTTAGTTAGTGTATTGTGGGCGATGGGCTAGCAACCTGTCACTGCAATATCACGTTTAACCAGCTGTTTATCCTGAAATTGCTAAACGTGGCACTGAATTTTAGAATTCATGTGCTCTGCCTACCCCTCTTGGGAATACAGGCGTGAGAATATGTATGTATGTATGTGTGATTTAAGAAAAAACTACATATAAACAACACATCAGAGCACACGAAACTTTACAGTAACTCGCACGTTTACGATAAAACGTATATGAAATAGGTATGTCTATTGGTTGCTAGCTTGTCATCTAAAGCATACCTGAACCAATTTCCACTGTCGACTCTTATGGTATCCACGGAAGAAATGGAGAGGTGGTACCTAAACCCGACACCACACCAAAAAAAACATGTTTAAAAATACTTACAGTTCCCATTGTATTGATGTGTTAGTCAACGTCGGGTGAAAGTCGTGGAAAACTGCAAAAAGAAGAAAATACTCTTAGTACACATACATTTTAATAGAATAAAAATAAGGACTACTAATTAGTCCTAACTATCTATCTGTTCAGTCACTAAAAAGAGTACGTTAGTCGTACGTTTCGTAAGACGACTGTCCTCGTTCTTGCACTGAGCCCTGCAAACGGCGCCCCTATACAGGGTTACTGGTAATAAATAAAAAAATACCGCAACAGACGGCCAAATTAAAAAAAAAAAGTTTTAATGTAAAATTTTGGGAAATTCAAAAAAAATCTTAAAAACTCAATAACTCAAGAACCGTTAATTTTCGGCCATCCATAATGATGGCTTAAAAATATTGCATTTTAGCTCCTCTATCAAGTCCTACCAAGAATACGTCGAGTTACCAGTAACCCTGTATAGTTTGAGTCCCGTGCAGAACTAGGTACGTGCAGCTTCATCATCAGTGACGTGTGGAAACTGTCGTCTTGTACTTACGACTAATAGGTACCTCGTGCGCAAACGTTTAATCTTTATTTAGCAAGATTGAACAAGACAGGCCTTCAAAATATTTATATCTTTTAGGTTTATCACGAATCTGAACTGATGTCTATCTGATGTAACGTTCGCGATTTTTCCTTCTATTGTTATTCATGAATATATTGCCCACCAGTATACAACATTTCACAGATAACTTGGTTATAGATATATCTCACACGGAGATCAAGGTTGCTTACATGTTTTATTTATCTTTTACGTCTGGAACAAGTTTTGTTTATATTACAATACATTGCTTAGAATTTGTTTTGTGTTTGATTTTGATCGATTAGGCTAGACTGAAACACGGAATATAGACGAGCTCTACCGCGTGTTATGGCGTTAGGTGCCTACCTACATTGTGCGCAAGGGCAAACTGAGTTGTTATTAAGTTTCAGGACTTTTGGGGCTAGCAAATCTAGCCTGACCCTTACCTAATATCTTTTAGCGTATTACTAAAAGTTGATAAACTCGTCATTGATCGAGAAAGAAGTTGAGCGTTATACTTAAGTAGGTATTTTATAAGTAAAACTTTGCAAATTTCCTTTTGGCGTCAATTTATTACAAATCGCATGTGCTGTTGAAAAATTTAAGACAATCGGCCCCGTGCTATTTTTTTATGAAGTAGAAGAATTAGGTCAAATCGGTAAACATAATGAAGGCCAATAGATTTGTAGGTATAGCTCGTATCGATAGCCGCGGTGGTAGATAGGCAATTAGGTAAAATTATTGCACGCGATAAGGTCACCCTTGCACTCCACGCGAGTAGTGCCGCGCGCGTGGGCGCGTCACACTCGACTGTTTTGACATTGGTATCATCGGAGAATATCTAATTTAATCTTGTGCTATTAATAAAAAATAGCCAATAATAAACCGATAAATAAATCATCGATCCTAACCTTTGTTGAATTTAATTTAATTTTCGTAAGTAAGTTTTTTTATACCGTAACATCGGGTTACTTTGTCCCATAATCATGATACTTTTTACTTCTCGTTTGAGTAAATGAGTAATTCTGTTTAAATAGCATTTTGACTCTTTTATATGCATAGGTGTTTAGTTGTGGATATAATCAACTCATACACTTAGGAAAAATTTAATTAAACTACCCCTAAGTTTTTTATTTTATTTCGCAAAGTTTAGGCCAAAGTGGCACTTTGAAGCGGGTTTCTTTGGCCCATGATTTTTAATTTAGTAAAACGTAACAGAAACCTATTTGGATTGACTACACGCATTAAAGAAAAACATAGTATCTTGCTTAATTTGTTTTTATTTCACTAAAACAGTAATACATCTATCAAACATGGTTTTTTTTAAACTTTGCCAAAACAAACAGAAAAACCCTCTTCTTATAAACATTAGAAGTAAAATAGGAAGCTTCCCAATAAAAATAGGTATTTTACCAGGTATTTTACCAAATAACTAATCAGCCTCTAAAATTGAGAATCATTTAGGTGAGATAGGTATCAGACTTATTTGTACCCATTGATTAAATCGACAAGGAATAAACTATATTAATCATTATCAATTTCAGGTACTGCAAATAAGCCTTTTTTGACAAATTAAGGAACAATAATTTTCTTAATCACTTCTTCCCAACGGAATAACTGTTCATATTTTATTGCCGGCCATTTCCAGAATTTCCTCCTCTTCATTCAACTTACTAGCGTTGCTTCTTCGCCTATCGATACAATTTTTGCTGGGTAAACGCTAATAAACCGTTTACTTAAACCATGGGCCAAAGTTACCCGAAAACGATGGGCAAAGTATACCGTGATTTTAATTATCATTTATTTCTCACAAAAATTGTTTAAACTCTATGATTTATATCACATTAGGATCCCAGATATATCTCTGTTATGATTGATAAACTTTTAAACACGCATCTCGCCTGTTTTTTTTGTTTCGTGTAAAAGTTTGCACATCAAAAATTCGCGTACCAGTAAGGTAGCAACTTGTCACCACAATGATGGATTGACCAATCAGCTTTGTTAACGTGAAACTGTTTTACCGGCCGCTCCATACTGTCTTCTATCGCTGAGTAACGCGAACTACATTGATAGCTCCTAAAGTTCAGCGTGCCGGGTAGTTTAATCTTTTTTTCCGTTTTGGGCCAAAGTAACCCTCTAGGGCCAAAGTAACCCGCTTTTACGGTACGTATAAAATAATTTTTAGTTTTTCTGACGAATAATTACCAGATTGCATCGAAAAAAAGACTTAAAAAATAAACATACATAGGTACAATCACGCCTCTGTTCTCAAATGGGGTAAGCAGAGCACACGAAAAGTGACATAGAAAAAATCACGACTATTTCACGTTTCGTGGCTACTTCTAGGATAATTATTCTAATATTAATTCCACTCACTATTAACAGGCAAGTGGAAGAAAGGTTTTGAGTGACGGTTGGCAAACTTAATTTTGAACTTACTACCAACTAAAATTGCTTATTAAACTTTGGTAGATAGGTATACATCCAGTAAGCCTAAATTATTGCCTAAAAACTTTAATATATTTTATATACGCTGTCATATAACATCACGTTATATTTTGTAGGTACAAGTTATTTATTTCGATCCTTTCATAACAGTTATGAAGTTACTTATCGCACCTAGATATATTTTATTCAAGAACAATATTGTTATGAATTTCGAGTAGTTACTTGATAACATTTCTAATTCAAATCGACAACTTATCCAGCACGCTGTTATCAAAAGCTGCGGGATTCCGAAATAATAGACACTTCATTGATATTTAAATTAAAACTATCGGGTTAAAAACTAGTCTTTGGTTAAATATGTTTATATCAATGTTAATTGACTTTAAACAACTTATTGTAGTCAAAATCGTACTGAACTTTCTGTTATTAAATTCTTATAAATTTTATATTTTGACTGAAGCTGCCAAACGAGTTGTCGAGTTTTAATAAAATGTTTTCTCACCAAGTTTTAACTGGTAGCTAGTCGACTGGACGCCGGCGCGGGTTGATCGCGACTGATGTTGTTAACCGAACAGCTGATAACTAAACTATTGCGCTGAAGATACCAGTCACGCCTGATAAACAAAAATAACATAATACCTATCGAAACCGTGTTGTCAAACGTGTCACTTGCGCCTGATAGGGTTATACTATTCAAATAGCTTGTTACGCTACCTGCGGTAAGTAATCATGATTAATTATAATATTACACGCATACCTACACTACAGCTCCGATGTTGCACAGTATCTTTTACGCGGAATCAGTCTGTTTTTCTGCGGTAGCCAAACATTTCCAGGGATTAAACTTAGCCTACCTTCCTTCTTAATTTCATTTTCTAATACCTACCTTCGCTACTCTTCGAGAAAACTAAACTTAACTAACAGCATTCGCTACGCTTGTGGAAAACTAAACCTAGCCTAATATCCTTCGCCACTCTTCGGGAAAACTAAACTCAGCCCTAATTACTCTTCGGGATAGCTAAACTTAGCCTAATAGCCTTCGCTACTCTTTGGGAAAAATCTCGACTCGTTTCCTCAGCATTGTTCATCAGGTTGAAGCGTGAAGTCCTATTTAACAGATAAAATAAATAAAATTGTACCTAATTGTTTCTCGGAGGTCATTTATTAATTGGTAGGTAATTGATTTATTTGATTACTGTGATGTTGATTTTTTAACAGTTACGTACAAGGACTTTTTCCCTCGGACCAAAACCAGTGTGTAGACTTTCCTTTGCAGTTAGAAGTCAAGTAAAAAATACATACATACATACAGTCACGCCTCTTTCCCACAGGGGTAGGCAGAGACCACTTTGTTCCACTTGCTACGATCCTGTCATACGTCTTTTGCTTCATCCACATTCATTAGTCTCATCATACATGCTCGTCGATTTCGTGTACTCTTGACCTGACCTGTTTCTAAAACGTCCGCGATTTGGTCACGGAACGTCCGTCTAGGTCTTCCCCTCCCAACACACCCAAGTAAAAAATCTTGTTATTAAAACAAAATAGGGATTATTAGGAATATGTAGGGATTATTTTTAGGGTTCCGTACCTAAAGTGTAAAAACGGGACCATATTCTGAGACTTCGCTGTCTGTCTGTCCATCTGTCACCAGGCTGTATCTCACGAACCGTGACAGGTAGAGAGTTGAAATTTTCACAGTTGATGTATTTCTGTTGCCGCTACTTGACTCGCACTTGGCCGGTTTTTCAAACTGGGCCCACCTTACCGCAATTTTTTGCGTTTGTGAGGCGATGTAAAAGGTACCTACCTATTTGGTTATAGATACATAGCTAGCAGGGATATAACTGCAATATTCTCTGTATTGCTAAAACTGGTATTGGTCGCTGCAATTTTGCCAGATCACTGTTGCAGTCATAAATTACTGTAAAAAGTTACCCTTTTAGAAGCCCCTTTATACCCAGTTGCTGCTAACGCAGGGATTTGCTTGGATAGAGTCACGTACCTAGGTAGGTAACTACCTATGTCGAGAGATTTTTTTTGCTTTGATTCTTACAGATAACTAATTATCAAAGACAAAACCCTTATTGGTAAGTAGGGTGATTTAGCCAGTTTACCGGCCCCCCCGGCTATCGGCCATTTCACCATTATAATGCAATAATAAGAAAACTTTACCTTACCGTTTCAAAAAAATACTTTTCTCGAATAAAGTGTTTTATCACCTACGCCTCCTAAAATTATTAAGTTAATATCGCTTCTAATGTCTCGTCAGCGCGTGAACCAAGATTAACCGATGTAAACGAGTGTCAAAATTAGGAAAAAAATAGTGGGTGACATTTTATTGAAGGTAGGATAAATTGTTGTTTCCTTGGTTTTTGACACATTGTTATTACTTGTGCACGTAGTTTATTAGTTGAAGTAATACTATTCTGAGTAAAATCTGTAAAATAATCAGTAAAATCGTTTAAAATGTGGTGGTCGGATTACTCGATTCCAATTAGTCGTGTAACTTAGCCATCGGCCCCCCGGCCGATAAGTCACGCATGGGTCCTTATTTTGGATTAATTATTTTCACTACTAAATGAGAACCTATCATGTAAAAGTGCCGTTAAATGCTTATTTTGATACAAGCTCAGTATTGTATTTAGATGTCGGCCGCATGCTTCTTAACAAAAACATCGTTAAAATTGTCTTTCCATTGTTTCGAATTTGACGGCCGATAGCTAAATTTTATTTAACCACTTATCGGCCCAGCTAAATTAGCGTGGCCGGTAAACTGCAACATTTGGCTGAGTTTTCGGCCGTCAATAAAAAAGTTAAATAAATTTATCTTATCGGACAATTCTTTAAATCAAATTTTGTCTACGTTTGGATGCAAGTGTAAATTAACCATTTTTGTTCGTTTTACGTAAACAGATTTTAAAAGGAATAGTTTAAAAGAATGGCCGAAAATAGGTACAAATATTTTTAGCTATCGGCCACACAGTGAAATATCCGAGCGGCCGATAGCTGGCTAAATCGCAGTTTTCTGATATTTTTACTAATAAAAAATAAACCATGCTTTTGATGGCCAAAAAAGGTACAAAATCAAAAACGGCAATACATTATTAGTTTATATAAATTACAGCAGCTAAATTTTTTCGAAAAGATCATTAAAAAAAATGCATCTGAACTCAAAATTTCACTTAAGTGGCCGATAACTGGCTAAATCACCCTATGTAGGTGAAGGTTTAACTACCGTGTTTTTTTCTTCACTAATAACGGATTATTTCCGCGGGTTAAATGTTCTTTGCAAATTACTTGTATTACAGAAACAGAGATCAGTGAGAAGAATAAAATCCTTAGAGATAACCAGTTATCCCTGAAAAACATTTTTTTCTACTAAATAATTATTAAAAATAGTTTATCCTAGAGATAACTCTAGTTTATGAGGAAAAATAATCAAAAATAACAAGTTATCTGATCATGGTGATTTGGTGATCTAGAAGGACCAAGGGGCGACAAGTAGGTACCTAATAGTCCTGAGAGTCGTGCACTGATGTGAAACAATGTCAATACAATACATGAGCACATAGAAAACACAGTCGTGTTACTGTTTTTACCAAAATACAGACGGGTAAATATTTGGGCGTTTGAACCGCTGTCATTTTTCTCAACACTTTTTTTATTAGATTTATTTAGAAATTGGTATAATAAGTGTCATATAGTGTCTAACGTCTTGCAAATAAGTACACACTAGACTATTATACACATATTTCCAACGGTATCTGATAAAAAAAGTGCTAAGAATAATGACAGCGGTTCAAACGCCCGAATATTTACCCAGACAAAACATAATGTATTAATAAATAATATATAGAAAACGCTAAATGTTCACCTTTAACACCCGTTTCAACAGCGTTTGAACCGTAATGTATTGTTATTCTAGGTGTCTGCGATCACGCCTTGATAGTAGGCCATTCTATTGTCGCATTTGCACAAAGAAATACTTACACGTGCAGCTACTTTCAATTGAAAAACAATCTTTAAAGATCTATCCTCAATGGGTTTGTTGAGTTTAACCATCCTTTTTAAGTCGGAACCGACGCGCCATGACTTGTCATAAAATGTATACCTTCGTACCTTATATTTTTACTGACAAGTAGACGAGAATTATAATATTTCGATAAAACACTCAAACAAAAAATAAAAGCTAAAACAATAAAACTTTTGGACGCCTCGTTGGTAACTAACCTATCAATTAATGATTTGAACTATAAATGAAAAATGAACATCGAGCGCCCCTTTCTATTTGAATGGCAGGTAATTTACTTGACAAACTCTGGTTCGACAACATGACTGTTTTGGTAATGAAATAAAATACCTTCAACAAAAAATCCGTAACAGTAACACGATTCGAAAGCTACTTATCTAAACGGTTCACTTGAAATGCTCCCTAACTGTAATACTTTTTATCACATTTCAGTGTAACGTTACACCCATACAATACGTTTAACGCTTCAGTGATCAAAGCCTGTAACGTTTCACGATAAAGTATACTTTCTCTAAAACTTCATTTCAAAATGTTTACTAGGCGAGCTTCTGGCGTGAACTGTGGAATAATAATAAGAAAAACCGCCCTACTTTCGAAATATTGTTATCGAAAATCCAACTCACAAAGGTTTGTTCAGTTTCGAATATGAGTTAGTGTTTTTCTACAGATATGTCGATAGATAGTAACCATGAACAGCGAAAAGACTTTAACGAGGGCATTATAATTATAAATTAATATTTGCTTTGTTACAATGGGCACCTAGTTTGTTCCACATGTGTTTTGACGTCACGATGGAAGATCATATCATCAACATACGTCGCTAGTGACGTGACAAAAAAAATGTTTCAAACAACTACATTTATCAGTAACAATTGTAGAGACTGTGCATAATACATACATATGTTTCAACAAGTTACATATGTTTAATATTTGTCGACCGTGACGCGTCCTTTGTATGTAATATTACCAAACACTACACTCATCGGCTGGTTATCGACATTGTCTTAATTAATAAATAAATTTGAATTATATTCCTTTCTTCTACTATACACGTAATCATACTCGTAGATTTCAGTTGCATAATCAGATAATAGATTGAGTTGTCAATTCAGTGCAATAATTTCTTTAATATTACACGTACAAGTTACTCCATTATTATGGTTGTAATATTTTTTTACATTTAGCTTAGGTGTAGTGAGAAAACCCTAGATAACAATTTGATTAAACATTTACTTAGAGTATCAAATGGTTCAGAAAAAAAAAATCAGGTGTAAATTTTACGTGTCATACTTCTACCCTACCTTACCTAGTAAACCAGTTACTTGCGCCTTGGGTTTGGTAAAAGAAGTAGACAATGGTTCAGGCGAATAGTTATTAAAAATATGTAGGTCAGTGGATGGTTTAGTCGCAGTTACCTGATCGACCTGGATCACCGCAGTTCAGTCGCGCGTCGCGCCGCACCGCGTTAACAACTAAATAAATAATCCATAATATTCACTTCAAATGAAACCCGTTTAAGTAATAACTAGGTAGGTATGTGCTGTAAAGGCAAGCGCAATTGTGCGCTGTAATAGGTTGTGGTTTCGCTATTGGTACTGTTATTGTACTGTTTTTTATACTTACCAGAAAATTAGCTATACTAGAGACCTTTATGTAGGTACTTAAAAGATGGTAAACAATCTTGACATGTCTTTTTATTTAAGCATACACTTTAAAAATCAAAATCTTTACATTTTACAATTTAGGTATGAAAAAATCATTTACTTTCATAATTGAATTGTAAAGTGTAACGATTTTCATTTTTAGACTGTGTATTGCAATAAAAAGACATGTCAAGATTGTTTACCATCTTTTAAGTACCTAAAGGTCTAAAGTATAAGTATGTACCATAATCACAGGGAATATATTTTTATAAACTGAAAACATCGCTCTACGTTCGCTGATGTAATTAAACTAAGTATTCAGGCCGGGCACTAATTCATTTGTTTAGTAGGTACTTAGGTTTCGTAGCTTAGGTACCTACCTAAGAAACCATCGAGAAAAAGTGAAATAAACAGTACATAGTATATAATGAATCATACGTAGTAACCGAAATTTAAACAGGCGTAGCGTAGTAGCGTACAACAAATATGTAAGAAAAAATTGTAAACATCAAATTATGATTAGTTATTTGACTTACTAAATGTCCAATTACGAACACGTTTGTTCTTTATCTGTAGCCTAATGACCTGACGTTGATAAAACAATAGGGATATACACTTACAGACTCTTAACAGTTGTCGCCGGCCTCGCTTCATGATAGCGCATAATGGACCATTTCTGAACATTGAACATGGTATTATAATTGTTTTCGCTAATGAATATTATCAACTATCGTAATGCCAGGAAGCCGGGCGGCTATTTCGGCTACCATTGTCTTTGGAAGATAATAAGCCGTGTTTAGTATGTAATGAATTGAGCGTTCGCGATGCAATAAGTCTCCTCTATAACGCATCTAGTGTTCTAGATAATGCTAAAAAAAATAACTCTTTAGATGTTCCCAACACCACATAGTCCTATGAGCCCCCTACTAGAGATAAAAAGTAGTGCTAGACATTCATCTTTCTAACGCTTGGTTTTGTGAAGGATTTTGATAAACATAAAGCCAGCACATAGTATGTGGTTCATGATATTTTGATCTTTTACATTCCGTGATTTCACATGGTCCCCTGCTAGGTATAAAAGTATTTATTAGCAGTAGGTACTTGTTGCTCACAAAACGAAAGTCATGAATCTAGAATTGGCCGTAGGTGCTGTACCGGCTTCATTACTCCACGGATTGACTTTCAGGTACTAGGAATAAAAGTGCGCCAAGTAATGTGCCACTAATTGTTTAAAAACATGCGCACGCGCGCGAACTGACTACTTCCACATCCTCATTTATTGTGTACTTATGCGGTGACATAATCATTCACTAGTACAGATCAACTACAAAATTACGAGTATTCACAATTCAGTCATTGTGGGGTGAACAGAATATATATACGAATGCCTCGTCAATAATTTGAAACTAGGACTTAAAAATGGGTGAATAAGGATTCTAAGGGCAGTTGGATTATGAATGGGTAGTTCCGCCAAAAGGTTACTGAGGTGGGTTTTATAGACTGCTAATACCTCAATAACATATATGTATGTATGTTTATTACAAATAATAATATAGTAATAATAATGTAAATAAACTCGCACGTTGTTGAAAACAACATTTTGGCCTACGCTCAAAATGGATGTAGGGTTGGGTCCCGTGGTACTAAAGAGCT